>JAKOGI010000665.1:70000-112500 GCA_029747015.1 Carnegiea gigantea | reverse complement strand
TACTCCTAATGTAGCTCTTGTTGCCAAGGGAAATAGGCCCAGAAGCAATAAGAACCCTTGAGGTCGGCAGGCTAAGAGAGGTTCACGCCCCCTTCAAAAAGGTAGGCCGAAGGCTGGGTTTGCCAAGAAGCAAAAGGCCAAAGGCAATGGAGAGAAAACCATAGCGCGTGTGAAGTGCTATAGCTGTAGTAAGAAAGGCTATTATGCTCGGGATTGTCCTGAGCCTCTGAATGTACCTTTCTCCACTTATTCTCCTGAATTATGTATGTTTCCATGCATTAGTTGCTAATTCATTTCCTAATTGGATTGTAGATACAGGAGCAAGCAAACATATAGTTCGAGATAAAGCTAGCTTTGTGAACTTTCACAGCTACCCGGTGGGTTCACAATCTATCGTGCTGGGGAACGGCAGTGAAGAAGATGTTCTAGGCGGTGGAACATACCAGCTCATGCTTCGAGGAGGGAATAAATTGCTACTTTTTTATACTCTCTACGCACCTGCGGTGTGCGTTTGTCTTTTGTCCTTAGTTTCTTTAATGAAATCAGGTTTTGGTTTTAGTTCTTATCTAGATGGTTTGAACATTATGTATGGTGGCAATGTGTTTGGCCACGCTACTTTAAAGAACGATTTCCTTGTACTTGACTTGGATGATTGTTATAATAATTCTCCTTCTACTTTTGTCACACATTTTGATTCTGATTTAGAATCAATTGAATGGCATGCTAGACTTGGTCGTATTGGGCAAGATAGGATGAGTAGGCTAGCTAAAGAAGACCTTTTAGACCAACTCATTAAGGTTAAGTTGCCTAGATGTGAGTCATGTCTAGCTTGCAAGGCAACCGCAATGCCTTTTGTTAAGGCTTCTAGGGCGTTAAGTCCTTTATAGCTTATTCACTCTGATAGTTATGGACCCATGAGTGTGAAAGTGCGTTATGGGGCTTTGTACTTCCTCCCTTTTATGGATGATTATTCAAGATATGGGTATGTGTATCTGTTATCACATTGCTATGAAGCACTTGATGTGTTCAAACGGTTTGTAGCCGAGGTTGAGACCTAATTAGATCGAAGAGTTAAGACTCTTCGAATTGATTGTGGTCGTGAATACTTCTCACATATGTTCAAAGAATATTGTGAGGAAAAGGGTATGCAAAGACAGCTTACGATTCCTGGTACGCCACAACAAAATAGTGTGGCTGAACGTAGGAATTGAACATTGCTTGACATGGTCAGGTCAATGATGACACATGTCAATCTCCCAATTAGATTTTGGGGGGATGTATTGCTTACGGTAGCTTACATCCTTAACCGTGTGCCAAGCAAGAGCGTATCCTCTACCCCATATGAGTTATGGCATGGTTGAAATCCCTCCCTGGAACATTTACGCACATCGAGTTCGGTTGGTTATGTACACAAATCAACTCACAAACATGAAAAACTTAGTCCAAGGGCCACCAAAATTGTGTTCATACGATATCCCGAACATTCTAAGGGATATGTTATTTATGGTGAACACCCTAATGTTGGTATAATGGAAGTATATTCATGTAATGTTAAGTCTCTTGAGGATGGGATGAGTTCCCAAGCATTGGTGAAATCAAACAGGACACAACGTTGTATGAGTTACTGCTAGATGATTAGCATCTCTCGGTGAAGAGGAAGATTTAAACACTCATCGTGTCACCGAGGATAGTACTCTTCCGTTGTTTAGAAGAGATGATGAACTGATGGTTGCCCAAGAGAATCAACTTGAGAGTGAGGTTCGTCCTCCCTTTCTAGTTCATGAACATGAGGTGAGTCCACTTGTTCAGGATAATAGCAATGATACTCTCTCAGCTGAGGATTCTCTTAGAGATAGGGGGATGAATACCTAAGTGGGTCAACCCAGCACAGGCCATCTGCTCTGGAGGAGTAAGCGTGGAAGAATACATCGACGATATTTTTAAATTGAAGAGGAGATATTCCTACGCACTCCTTTAGAGATAGAAGAGTCAACCTCTTTTTAAGAGGCTATTGATTCACCAAACCACGAACAGTGGATGAAAGCCATAAGGGATGAAATAGACTCTATGGTGAGAAACAAGGTTTGGGAACTTGTTGATCTTTCTTCCCAGCGTAAATCAATTGGAAACAAGTGGGTTTTCAAGATAAAATGTCGGGCTCATGGATCAATCGACAAGTTTAAGGCCCGTTTAGTAGCAAAGGGGTTTACCCAAATTGAAGGGTAGACTATGAAGAGACGTTTTCTCCTATGGTGAGAATTGTCTCTATTCGTCTACTTCTGCCCGGGTTACCATTTGAATTCAGAGTTATTCCAAATGGACGTAAAGACTGCTTTACTTAATGAAAATCTTGAGGAAGATTTTGGCTTAAACATGGTATCTGAAAATCACTGTGTGAATGTTAAGAAAACTACAACGAGGATTATGTTTCTTACTTTATATGCTGAAGACATACTATTAGCTGGAAGCAACATGGAGATGATCCAGACCACTAAGCAGTGGTAATCCTCCGTTTTCGAAATCAAGGACATGGGTGAGGTTAGGTATGTCCTAGGCGTAGAAATAACTCAGGACCATTCCAAGAAGCTTCTTGGTTTGAGTCAAGAAGCATATATCAATAAAATCTTGGAATATTTTTGAATACATTATTCTAAACCCGTGGAAACTCCAGTTGAAAAGGATCTAACCTTGAGTCTCGCTCAGTGCCCTAAAATAGACAAAGAGAAGGAGAAAATGAGCAATGTTCCTTATGCAAGTGTAGTGGGCAGCTTAATGTATGCTATATTGTGTACACAGCCAGATATTTACTTTGCAGTTAGTTTGGTAAGTCGTTACCGAAGCAACCCAGGGCCTGCTCATTGGCAAGCCATCAAGAGGATCTTTCATTACCTGTGTGATACATCTGATCTGGTCCTTTGTTACCAAGGTGGGGATCTTCAACTGAGAGGATATACGTATGCTGATTGGGGTGCTGATCTGGATGAATCCAAGTCTACCTCAGGATATGTGTTCACCCTAGGTAGGGGAGCCATATCTTAGTACAGTAAGAAACAAGACAGCATAACACTTTCAACTACGTAAGCAGAGTATGCTGCTTGCTGCCTTACCACTCAGGAGGTGATCTGGTTGAGGAGTTTTCTCTAGGATCTCAATCTCACTCCTAGAGTTGATGATCCTGTAGAGATGATATGCTAATACTACTGCTATCCAATTTTCTAAGGATCCTAAGTTCTATAGGAAGACCAAGCATATTAAGAGGTGTTATCATTTTGTTTGAAACGCCATAAAAGAGAAAGAGGTTGCCATTAAGTATATATCTACAAGTAGAATGATAGCTAATCCTTTACCTAAGCCTATTCCTACAGATGCCTTTAAAGCTCATGTGATGAGCTTAGGTCTGCTTAGGACTTAGTTTTTGGATGTATCTAACTATATGATGGACATGTTTTTACTTGTATTAAGTATTTATGAAATAAAGAATGATGTTTCTTTGTAGATGTTCATAAATATACAAGTACATTATAAGGCACATTGTCTGATTGGCCTAGTCACACAGACAATCGCCTTGACACTGGAGTCGTGTACAGGACGAGACTAAATCATATTAGCACTAGGTGTGTAATATTAATTGCTCATACAAAGAGTGTATGAATGGAAAATATAGTCGCCTTAGAAAGACTAAGATGAGACTCCGAGGGAGTCAAATATGAAATAAGTTTTCATATCGAAGCCTTATAGCCGAATCTTGAGTGCTGAGATCGACATTGAGTATATTGATCTAGTGACTCAGGTTGGTTTTTTAGGTAAAAGCCACACTTACGATTCACATGGCATAAAGGAGTGACATGCCCAGTTTGGTGGAAGCTATGCCATGACACACTTTCATACTGTGTATGCTAAAAGTTGACCTATTTGATGAGTGATAAGTGAGTTCCTTTTCCTTATCACTATGTGACCCTCATTTGTAATACTCCTGGACTTAGAGTTATAATATGAAGTCACAGCTTGATGCTGCTACCTTAATGTGTTATCCAAGGGCCAAGATGTATGCAGTCCAGTGGAGCACATTAGGAAAGCAGTTATGCTAAGATGGATTATTTTAATTGTCAAAGGAAGAATCATTTCTTCATCACCATATCAAGTCCAGGTGACTATATTTAGTATATAATCTATTGATATATCAGGCATAAAGGGATAGTGTATGTCATTGGTGATGTATTTGAATGATTCGGGGTATTGATGTTTCGTGAAAGTGTTATATCAGTTAGATGATGACTTGATATAACATTGATAGTTTTTTTTTTTTGGGTCGCACGCTCAATTCCCAGTATGATGCGTGAGGGATTTTGTTGATAGCAGGATATGAGACTCATGGTCTTTGTGCCCGAGGGGGAGCTGTTAACCAGTAATGGTCACAATTAAGTCCCATAATCACTGAGTGATAGGGTAGTTACAATTGGGGATTAACTCAGCATTAATCTTCCGTTAATCAGCCTTAATCGCCCCATTAATTTACAGATTCTATTTTGAGGCTTTGTGCCATTATAAATAGAGGACGGATTATGGGGTTGCATCATCCGTCTAAGCAACAAATTCTCCCCATATCTAATACTCCCTGTCCTCTCGTTCACATAAACCTAGCCATCTCAGTGGGTTAGGTTTTGAGCGTGAATTGCTGGTAACTCTAGTAGCCACCATAATCATGGGTAGCAATCAGAAGGTGTAAAGATCCAGACTCAGCTTCCGTAACTAAGGTAAACTTTAATTACCTACATTTCATTTTCTATTTATTGTCAAATCTGATCAATTTGGTGAACACAGGGTCTCCACTATAAAGTTATACTGTTCAACTGCTAGCTTTGCTCATTTGTCTGCAACTATCTGTTATATTATTTGTACATTTTTGCTTATTATATGATTAAATTTTTTTAATCCAACAACACTTGCTTTCTGTCTCATCATTGTTATAAATTCGGATCTCTACGGAGCGTAACAGCAAAATATGAAATGAGTTATCGAGAATTGATCTCATATACAAAATTTAAAGATATAGAGAGATGCAGATTTAGAGGTACGGAAGAGGCAGCAATCAAACTTACGAGTAATGGGAGCAGAAAAATCTTATAATCTTACCGTTTCTGCATTCATTTCCTTTCACGTAGATATGAGTATATCTTCAAAGCATTTCTGTAGAGAAGAGACAGGTTCATTGAAATACACCAGAAGGCAAAGTTTTGTCAAATCTTTTTCAATGTTATCTTTTATCACTGGCCATTGGCTATCTCTCTTCTCTTTTTCTTTAGGATCAAGAAACTTTTTCTACCTCTTACTGTAACGGAACTTTGGCCTAACATATCTAGTAGAGGATCAATATTCTCCTCTGTTTCAGCACAATGTGAAGGTCATCGTCATCCGAAGAGAGACATGAAATCCTCAACTCAAACTTGTTGCTTTTGATAGAAAATGATGAAAAAAACACTTGCCTGTCAAAAAGGTATTTTTGCCCTCTGCTTCCTTATTACTCGCGGTAAGCCCTTTCTTCCTCTACCTCTCTTTTGATTATTTTTGTTTTTGGGTTATTATGTTTCTTGGGTTAATTTTTCTCAGTTTATTTAGCTCAATTTTCCTTCTTTTGGGTTTATTATTATTTAGTTTATGAGTATCTCATAAAATTTGGATAATTGAGGTTGAGAATATCGTCTGTAAAGATAGTGTCTATGGCAAGATAAGCACGGTTAAAAAGCAAATTATCAATATCTAGGATATTGATAATAAGTTCTGCAAAATTGAGGATATTATAATTAGCCCAACTCCCTCTCTTCAAGTATATGTAGTTCCTATTTGCTATTTGTGCTCGCTATATATTGATAGATGTATTGATGGAAGCATCTTGGTATCTATGTTTGCATGCCTTCATCAGATGCCAAGGATTTAGAGAATCGTCTGTTTCTTTAGACTGAGCCTAATCCCTTTTGATTAAGGAGCATTGGAATCTGTTTATGAATGTCCTTAAGGTTCTGTTTGATTCTTAGAAAATTTAGTGGAAAGAAAAGTTGAAGGAAAAAAAGTGAAGGAGAAAAAAAAAGTAGGAAGAAAATGAGTTTTTTTCTTTTATTTGGATTGAGGAAAAATATAAGATTTTGGATGAAAAACTTGAATGTTGATGAACTACTTGAATCATGTTGATGTCATTTAAACAATGTGAGGTTGGAAGAGGTTGGAAATTTTCTCAAACTTTCCTCATAATTTTATGATAAAAACTTTATCACTTGTTTCTAATAATTTTTCCACCTAACTTTCCTCCCTTTTTTTTTTACTTTGTGATTTTCTCTAAACCAAACACAAGAAAAAAAAAGTAATTTTTTCAAATTTTTTTCTTTGTACCAAATTTTTCAAGGTCCAAACGGAGTCTAAATGAATAAATTGAAACTATTAGTGGGTTTTACTTAAATAATTTGCTTTAAGTTCTATTGCCATTCAAAGAAAACATTGAAAATCCATGGAACTTGAGTGCAACTACTTGGGAAAAAGAAAATTGTAATTCGATCAAGACCTAGAAAAGTTGTCCTTTGTGTAAGGACTCAACTAGCTCATTTGAATGCCAAACCAACATAGGCCTGAAATAATGCAATCTAATTTGTGACTGGCACTCAAAATTAACCGAACAAAATCCAAGTTCTCCTATTTCATAACTGGCCTCATCTTTTGGGGTTTCTAAATTTTAATAGTGTTGCTTTTCCCTCTCATTCTTGTTTTTCTTTCTTTTAATTTGAATTGGAGGTGGCTCTAGATTGATTGCACTTGCATCAAGTCCTAATCCTTCTGTCTTGTTCTAGAATATATTTGGTTATCTCCTAATTGAATATTATGGCCTCTTTTGCTGACACCCCCCTCCCCCCCCAAAAAAAAAAGGGTTTTTACACTCGCTTGATTTGAGTGTGTTTGGATTCTGGTTATGGTTGACGTTCATGGTCTTGTTATCAAGGGACTAGCGAGTGTTTTTGCTTTTGGGTCTATATTTTTCATCAACCAGTTTAGGATTCCAGACCTCTATTTTCTAATTTGGGGTTCCTTTTTTCTTTTGAAGCAGTGACTCGAGAATTGACAAATACTGTTGGGTTTTTGTTTGCCTTCTTGAACTTTACCCCCCCCCCCCCCAACTAAAAAAGAAACACTTTGAAGATTTGCAACTCAGCAGTGAATTTGAGAAAGGAACTGTGACTTTGAAGGTGTCTCACATCATGACGTAAGCTTGCTATAGCCAAAACCCAACTTTTGGTCTTGGAAAAAGGTTATCCTCCCTTGTTTATATACCTTATTTGTTGTTCGAACTGTGGTACTAATTTTGATTAAATCGTGTGTGAATTTTATGTTTGAGATTCAAAGGAACACCAAAAAACCTGAAATTACCTAGTTGTGTTGAAGAATTGCTCCTTAGACTCTTCTTTATTTTAACCTAGAACCCTAAATGATCACATTCTCGTCTCTTAAATGTCATGAGTGCTCAATTTTCTTTTTTGTTCAATCTATTGTCGTGTGCACGTTTGGTCTCCATGCCGACAATAACTCAGTGGCCGGATTAAACATAGTGAGGTCCTGAGGACGAAGAAGAGGCCCTGCTTGCGAGCCAAGCGTCAACCATGTGTGCTATTCATCCTCAATGTACCCAAATTAGTTCTGTTCTACTTTGTGTTTGCTGGATGCCCATTACCACTATTTACTTTAGCTCACAAAATACTTTATGCTCTCCCCAATTGGTCATAGAGAGTTATTGGGATTGAATAAGCTAAGATCATATTGATAGCTCATCAATCATTGTTGATGTTGCAAGTTATATGTTCCTGGATTCGAAATCTTTTCCTTATATTACAAGTGACCGCAAGTACTTTTGATTTCTTTGTTCTGCAGATCTTACAGAGTTCTTGCACCAATTGCATTAGGCTCTGGCATTCCTAAGAGACTTTGAATGTCTTCAATTATTAATGACTGTCAACAGTTTAGAATTGTATTTTCAACTACGGATCCTTTTGCTAAAGATCTCTTCAATATGATATGTACTATATCATGGCTGAGCACTATGTGAGACTTCTCAGCAAACATTGTAGCCCAAAATTGGCACGGAGAACATTAGCCGCGCGCATCATGTGCGGTCCAACAACTAGTTTTAAAAAGCGTTGAACAGCCTACTAGCCCACCCCCATCATCATAATTTGATGTAATAAGTAACACCTGACTGTCGAACACTCTTAATCATTTGTGAAATCCAATAGCTTTCTACAGCAGATGGGTGGCACATAGACCGACAAAGGCACATTTTATAGAGTTTAAGTCCCCTCTTGCTCCCAAATATGGACATCTTTTTCTTTCTTTCCTTTTTTGAGCAAAAACATGTTTATAAGCTTGACAAAATCTTAAATGTAACCTAGGTTGGTCTTGGCTTAGAAAAGGTATTTTAAATGCCTGCAGAACATCAGGATCAAATGTACATGCGAAGATTCATGCTCAAGTGCCCAGTTGAAGATGTCCCTGCTGTCCATCTGCTTCCTTTTAACAGCAACATATGGTCCAGTATTAAGAGTCTCAGTTTGCATATCATAGATTATCAAATACACTGGAAGGCTCCATATGTCAAGCGTACCAACATTTGACTTTTGACATTCAAGTATTCTAATGTGACGCAATAATTTGCCTTCCCCCAAACCGGGGGGGGGGGGGAATCCAAAGGCCGTCTGTTCTTTCCTCAGTTAGGTGTCTATCTTTTGATCATTTTCAGACTGCGCCGGACACTGCATTCCATTTGCTCATCTTTGATGATTAATTTAGCAACCAGAACAATTTTCTAGGTGCCAATAGCAGTTGAATAACAGTTCACACTATCACACGAAGAAGAGCACTATTTAGCTACGAAATTTAAGAGCTAAGACAAATTTCAGTCAAAGGTGGCTGCAGAAGAGAATCAAGCCGGGGGGAGGGGGGAGGCGGCAATGAATGAGTACTCCAAAAGAATGAAATTTTGATAGATGCCATACAGAAGCTCAGTTTTTCGGCTAGTACGATTACATATTAGATATCTTGACAACATTTATAAAGTTGCGTCCACAATTCTTACATTGAGAAGCTGTAAATTTGCACAAGACCACATAAATATGACTTTTAGCACTATTATGCAATCTCATTATAGCTCGTATGACCTATACATACTACAGTTACAAAACCACTTACAAGAATAAAGCCCTTTTAATCTACAGATTGCAGATTTGAATAAGAGCTCATTTGTTGACCAATGTTTGGCTTTTTACGATGTAATAACCATTCTGGCTTGATATTCTTTTTCCTTCGTTGACACTTGCCCAGCTAACAAGAAGACTCTCCGGTACCATTCCATGATAGTAAGATAACGATGACGTACATTTCATGTTCCATGAAATCTTAAGTAGTCTATGAACTTTTCCAGAGCCAACCTGAAAGCTAACTACAGTTTCAAAAGCTCCACTAAAGTTTCTGAAGCTCTTCCCAAGACTTCCAGACCCCTATTGAAAATCTGGGGGCATCACTGAAAATTGCCAAGCACAAGACAACCTATGACATTATAGTAAGAAAAACGAAGGGGTTAATGATACAACCTGCACAAATGAGATAGAAAATCTCCGAATCTTGATATAACACTCTAATTTGGTTTATCCACACCTTCTATCATTCTATGTCATGCAACTAATACACTGCAGCAGGCACCGAAGTGAGTATTCAAAGAGAAAGCCACAAAGATCCAACTGACACTCAACTGTCTAAAGCTGATCTCTCACATATCTGCATCAGAAAGAGAGTATAGTCTATGCACATGAGCACCTGCCCGGGGGAGAGTTGGGACCAGCGCGTCGGACCAATTACACTAGCTTAATATCAGCCATCAGGTCATATCAATAATGGGTTAGTGAACAAGGAATGGCACAATAACAGCTTAGTACTTTCTGTCAAATTCCCCATGACATAAGTTTACATTCATTCCATCATTTTACAAACAGAAGATTCTAGTGAATGTGCGATTGAAACTCACACTGAAGATCAAACAAGAATAGTGTTCAGTTTTACTAACAAAATCAGGCCATCTACTAGGTATTGCACACTTGTAATTAGCCTGAGATTGCCCAAGCTTCGTTGCAAAATTTTCCTATAAAGCAGAATGTATGTAAGCATCAAGCAGAGGCTAAATTGTCCTTGGGAATTGAATAAAAATAACCCAGGCTGTTAAATCAACAAGCTTGTTTTTGATTTATTTTTTTAAATTTGATGCTTACTCATCACTAGTATTACAGCCCCATCTGTGTGGCTGTTTAAGGGAGAGGAGTGGAACATTACTCATTACATTATAATTACTGTTAAGCTCCCACACGAAAGCACAAACCAAATCTGATAAAGATGATATTTGCATATAGCACAAATCAATTAGAGGCTTTTCAGTAGTTTCATTTTAATTTAAAACTGGATAAGGTCCACCTCGTCCAAAACCCGACTAAACCCACTAGTACACATGAGAAGGCCCAACCTAGTACCACTTATCAATAAAGAAACCCTCACTTAACAAACTGGCCTGTTGAATAGGCCTACTCATGTTGGTGGGAAAACGATTGGATGGCCAGGATCCAGTATCATCCCATACACATTAGAAAGACTGGATCAATACCACCTGGAATCGGAGTCCCCCGCAAAGGGTGACCCCTCAGCAGCCTCTTCCCTCTCACATATGATTATCACCTCTACTACTTGTGGCCACAGGTCATAGGACTAGGCCCCCTATAATTAACAATTCGAATACGGAAGATGCCACAGGAGCCCCCCAACCCCCCTCCACCACCACCACCACCAACAAAAAAAAAAAAAAAAAAAAAAACCAAAAAAACCCAGAGACCAAGAGAGGGTGGGGGGGAGGCACCAATAAAAGGTGAGTTCTCCCGCTCAGACAACCACTGCAAAAACTTTTGAGACTCAATCGATCCCTCATCATGGTCTCTTCAGCATATTCAGCACACATGGTAATTATAGATGGCACCAGGTAAACGAGTTATTCAGGTCAGATTTGCATCTGCATAACTTTGTAGGGTAATGTCTGGGGTGATGTCATTCAGTCAAGTTAGGCGATTATTAATTCCAGTAAACTTCGAGTTTGTTCCGCACTAGTCCAATAAAATTGTCCAGTAACATTTGGAAGAAATTCTAGGGCTGGGTTCAATTTGGATCAAAATCTTATTCAAGTCTAAAACAGGTTAGCTCTACTTCATGCCCCGTGCTTGAAAGTCATTTAGTCATGTTTCCTGCAAGGAGCTACCATAATTGAGGTCAAGGAGTGGTGCATACAGGAAGGACAGAGAGTACTGCAAGGAGACAGAAGGGCATCGTGAGGTGATTGCAAGGCTTGCCAAGACACTCACATGGTGTAGCTCAGAGAGGGCACTTTGTTATAGGTGACGGGAGAAATTACAGGGCTGCTAACAGCACAGGGAGAATCTCCAAAGAGCGTGGTTGTGGGCTCGCTAATGAGCCTTTGCTGTCATGTTGTGTCAACCGGATTTCAAGGTCGAAGTTTCACAGATGATGAGGGAACAACGTATTAAATTGGCCTATATTTTTGGATATTTATCATTATACGATTGCATTTCTAAGCCTCTAAAATATAGAAAAAGATATGCATATGCTATTTTTACTAGGATTAGAGATCTTTACAAACTTTTACAAATTATTTACCTTCTAAGGTAACCAATCAAATCAAACAAAGGCTACTATGTCTTCAATACTAGACAAATATAAATCACTATACCTGTGATTCTTTTTGGTATCAGGATATTCTACCACATCAAGGGGATTGGTTGGGTCGAGGTCAGTGGCACGGGGAATAGAAAGAATAAAGGTGGCCAACAAACTCAATGCAAATTCTTGGCTCAAAACAGCAAACTGGATTGTGTGCCCCAAAATGTGGTTCAAGATCACCCTGGATCTGAGTGAATAGCTACCCATCACACCAAACCCGGTGATCCAAGCACGAGTCATGCAAAGTTACAAATTGAAGGAATAAATAAAAAAGCATTCTCAAATCTGTATATTGAAGTGTACATCAAAACCCTGTATGTAAGTCACAAGTTGATGAAACCTGAAGCATAAAAGTTCAAGCTTTGGCAACTAGAAGAAAGCAAGGACAGTTTGTTAATGTCGCAATTTGGACCTAGCACATGGGCTAGGTAGGTAAGCAATACCCCTGCAATGCATTAACAAACATTTATCAGCAGTTACATGTTTGTTTAGTTAGATCCTATGATGCAAAATGAAAACCAGAAAATAGTTTTAGAAATGTTATTATTATTATTCAATTTTTTTTAATAGTAATCAAAGAACTGTATGAATAAGACACCAAAGGATGTCACCCAAGCGCAAAATGGGAACTCACAAAAACACCTCATGCCCTCATGTTTTCCAGGATAATCTTATCAACAAAATTCAAAAAAGTCCAATTTGTACCATTATGAAGAACTTGACTTAAACTATACAAAGTTCTCAACAAATAAAGTTTCAAATCTTGATAGGACTTAGCCTTGCCCTCAAAAATCCAATGGTTCCTCTCCCTCCAAGTACTTCACCATATAGCCACCGCAATCATCTTCCAAAGTCCTAGAAGCCAACTACTCTTCAACCTTCTTCTCCAAACCAACACATCTTTCATAGCACAAGGTTGCACCCAATTGACCCCCAACAAGGAGTATGGCAATTGCCAAAGCCCAAAGACCCACCTACAATGGAAAAAAGGTGGTCTTGCGATTCTTCTCCTGGAGAAACATAGGGCATCTACTGGTCAAATTAAAATTTCTCCTCTTAAGCATCTCTTCCATGGGAACCTTCCTTTGGCAGCTGCACAAGCCAAACAGCAAGCTTTGGTAGTATCCTTAGACCTCCATATTACGCTTGGCGAGGAAATCAGGATTACTCGATACTTCACAAACCTCCCTACTGAGACTCTTGACAATGAACTTCCCTTTGGAATCATGGGGCAAAATACTCTTGTCAACGTCTACTGATGCAACCTTGGTATTAGCAAGCAAAGCCAAAAAGTTCAAAAGACTCTCCTCTTCCCAATCGTTAAGGCTTCTAAAGAAATTATATTCCAGTGGTTTCGTCACTATTCCAAGACACCATTTGTTACACAGTAGCATCGTTAAAGCATGTCATCCTCAAAGCATCTGGAACTTCATCCTTGAGAGGTTGATTTCCACACCACATTGTGCCGAAACAAAACTCTAGACCCATTTTTCACCTCAAAATTCCGCAAGAGATTTGAATCTGTCCAAACCATTAATTATCAATTTCCAACACCCTAACTCATGAGGATAAGGACTCTTCTTGCTCCACCAACCAAACCTATCAACCTCATATTTCACCTTCACCATGTTTTTCCAAAGAGTGTTGTCTTCCTTAACAAACCTCTGAAGCCACTTGGCCTTCAAGGCATTGTTCATAGCAGAAAGGGGTCTTACACCTAGCCCACCTTATGCTTTAGATTGCAAACGTCATCCCACTTGACCCAACAAAATTCCATTTTAGCGTTTGTTAGACCAAAAAGAGTCTCTTATGATCTCTAATAGGCTCGAGATGCTGGCAAGAATGGTAAACAAAGACACGAAATAAATTAGGATACTCCAAAGAGAATTCTGCAATAAGGTTTGTCTACTTCCCTTAGACTGAAGCTTTGACTTCCACCGAACCAGCTTCCTTTGGAACTTTTCAACAACAGGCTCCTACACAGCTTAACACTTATACAAGGCTCCCAAGAGGAACACCGAGGTAGGAAGATGGAAGAAAGTTAAACCCCACAACCAAAAAATTGTGCTAGATGATGGAGATATGAGATCTCTCCGATAGACATTGCTCCAAATAACAACAAAATGCATTTCAAGCATCCCAAATTACTCACATTCGGTTTGGAAAAAAACAAATTGTCATCAAGAAAGAGCACATGGAAAATCAATCGAACATTAGTGATTTGAAAACCTTATAAAAAGCCCGCCTCAATAGCTTTGTTCACTAAACTATTAAGTGTCTCCATTACGAATTTAAATAAAAGAGATAATGGATCACCTTGACGCAACTTTCAGGAATCAAAGATGCTTCACCATTAACCAACACATAATAGCAAATGGTATATATATCATGATGCATCCAACTGCTCCATTTGTTTGGGAAACCCATTTTTTTAATGTGTAGCCATAAAAAACACTCCAAGAAAATTGTCATAAGCCTTCTCAATATCAAGCTTGAAAAAGACACGTGATTCATTTAACTTGAGGTCGATATGAATGCACTCATTAGCTATCAAAGATGCATTCAAAATTTGACGACCATGAATGAATGCAAGTTGGTTAAGTCTAACGACTATGTCCACCACTTTCCTTAACCTCGAAGCAAGCACTTTAGACAAGATTTTGTAAACACTACCTACAAGGCTAATAGGCCTAAACTTCATAATATTATCCGCCCCTAACTTCATAATATCATCCGCCCCTGTTATTTTAAAAAGTTAAAAAGGTGGCATTCAAAATCTTTTAAAAAACGATTTTCGTATGGAAGTTGGTGAAGTTTGGACTGTTTTTTTCAGCTTGACTTGCACAGACTAAAGCAAAATACCTCTATGAACTTCCTCTATTTCGTTTCTGTAGAGTAGTAGGTAATTTACGGTTCTTAAACCTAAAGTCAATCCAAATCAGTCTCTCTTAACTTTGCCATTCTGGGGTAAGGCTGCTACATCAGAGCCCCGCCTTCACCCCTACACCCGCCTAGTGCCAGGATTTTTGGAATATTGGATTTGAATTTGGCCTTTCATATAGAAGTCGATGAAGAAACCCATAATATCCCCCTTGACAATGTCCCAACACTGCTGGAAGAAAGCAATGTTAAAACCATCTGGGCCACAACTTGTTCTTTCCCTGAATCATGTAAGCATTCCTCAGTTCTTCCTCTGAAAAATCTTTGTCTAGAACAATGGCATCTTTCAAGCTGACGGAGTCGTAAGAAATCCTATCAAGTAGAGGCCAGCGAGGTTGGTCATCATGAACAAGGTTCTCAAAAGTGAACAATAGCACTTTTCACCGCCTCATAGTAAACCTGCTCGTTCACTTTGACATTCTAAATGGCATGGAATTTTCTTCTGTTGTTCGCCACTGGATGGAAAATTTTGGAGTTCCGATCGCTTCCTTGTTTGGCTTTTTGCCTACAAAAAAACATATCAATCCAACATGTCTTTCTTCAACTTTGAGTCTTTCAACTCTTTCTTCATGAGTAAGGCAAAATTGTTGGTCCTTTGCATCCTTGACCTTCTCAACCAAATCAGCCATCCTGGAGTCCAAGTGCCAAAAAACATCCCTGTTCGAATCTTTCAGTTTAGATTTAAGAAGATTCGATATTGTAGTCAACACATAAGTAGAGGAGCCAGAAATGTGAAACTCATCCCACAAAGTTTTCACATGATTTGGAAAACTCTCCACCACATGCCACAAATTTTCAAATCTAAAGAGCCTTTTCACCAAGGAAACATCACCAACATGAAGAAGAATAGGCACATGACCTGAAGCAATCTTAGGACGAACTACTTGATTAGCCCCTTGAAAATAATCTTCCCAATTCATTGAGAAGAGGGAGCAATTAATACGTGATCAATGGGCACCTCCTCATAGCTGGGCCAAGTAAACTGGGCACCTCACAAAGAGGGGTCAATAAGATTAAATAAATTAATAAAAGATAAGAGCTCACACATCGTGGAAGTCATCTTCCTCCAATTGACCTCTCCGAGGGGAACCAACATATTGAAATCTCATCCTAAACACCAAAGAATATCCCACAAAAGACATAAAAATCTTTAATTGCACCCATAAACAATCTCACAAGGTATCATCATTCAGGCCATAAATTCCAATCAAGCCCCATACAAAGTCGTCTTGCATAGACCTCAAAATGCACCAGACAAGACAAACCCCAATTCTAGGGCTAATAAGTTCAAGAATATGGGAATCAAAATTAATGATAATGCCTCCCGAACAACCAATAGAAGGAAGGAGAAGCCACTTCACCTGACAAATACCCTAGAGACTAAGAGACCTATTCGCCAACCTCTTTTAATTTAGATTCAAGAAGAATGGCAACATAACAAGAATATCTACAAAGAACCCATCTCACACTCCCCCTTTTGATTGGACCACAAAGTCCCCTTACATTCCAAGAAATAATCCTAATTGTGGCCACCATCAGATTACACATCCTCTTCTCCCTTGTCCTGCCACTTCGTCCCAATCAAACTACTCGCCCACATGACTCTCCTTGTTGGCTTCTAATGATGCTAGACAAGCAAGCAACTCCATTTCTCCACCTTCGATTGCCAACCCCATCCTCTTGCACATGTGAATAATATGGTCCACCCCATCCTCTTGCACATGTGAACAATATGGCCCATTACCCAAGCTGAGACCCTGTCAAAATTATGATCATCACCTTCATAAGAAAGTCACGCTTTGTCTGAAGCTTGCACTTCTTGTCTAGAAGGCTCCTCACCCTCTTCAATGAACCATCCTTCTTCGAAAGCAACTTTTCCTTTCCGCAAATTCTTCCTATGAGAGTACACAATCAAATCCCTAACTTGATTACGTTGGTGATGGACCCAGCAACCCAGCAACCCTACATCACTGGGAGGAGACTATGGCACAAAGGAATGATGACGAGGCAAACCAAAATCAGGATAGTGTTCCAAAAGATCTATCAAGGGCTGAAATTGATTTGCACCAAGAGATGAAGCACCCACCAACTTCAAATAAGAATGTAGCAGCCTTTTGTCCTGTGCAAACTCAGTACTTGGAGGTGAACACAACCACCTACCTTCATCTTCACACTCTAGAGACGGAGAAAGGTTGGCCTCTTACAGCCTCCCCCCTTGTTTTAGAATGCAACTCCTGTTCATCCCCCCTTCTTCATATAAGCCATAGAGGTTGATGTATCTCTCAAGGGTTAAGTTTAACTCAATTCAAGAGCGAAAGCTAAAATCTAGAAAGATTACAATTAAGAGAAAAGGATAGAAACTAAACTAATCCTTGGATATAGATCTCACCACCAAAGATTAATCTAGTGAAAACTAAACTCTTACTTAGATACAGATATCACCACCAAGCTTCAATTTAGGGCCCTTAAGCTTAATTAGGATATAGATATCACCACCTAATCAAGACTTAAGACTCACTTTATCACCAACTCAATTCGGCCTAAGTAGAGATAAGCAAGTAAAGTATTTGGGTTTTCACAAGGAGCAAAAGCTCAATGCACTTTCTTTTCATTCAACATCAACTGATTTACAAAATAGACTCTTGGACTATATATAAGGCATGCCCAAGGCATTTTCCTACCTCACTAGGTAACCTTTAGGAAGTTACTTAATGATTAGGAAACCTACTAAGTACACTTACTTAGCTAGATTACATTGCGTGTCGTTAAACTAAGCTAAGCATGAATAATGAGTCTTGTAACTAAGAAATAACCAACTAAACTCACTCCTTAATGATACTAGACACCTTGGTCACATTTTCCTTGCTAGGAAGGTTTGTATGCACACCTGCCACCTCAAAAAGCAAAGCCTTTACATGCTCGCCACCTCAAGCACAAGGTGTTCGAATACATGCTTGCAAAATGGCACCTTCTCCTTGACCCATGTGGCATTTTCTCCTCGAATGAGTCATAGGGTGACTAAGCATTACTAAACAGCCAAGCAAGCACAAAGATTGGTGAAGACAACCCACCTAAGAGGGTAAACCCTCTAGGCTAAGGAACCGGATGTGAAGGCGCTGTGTGGCTGGGTTTTTGCTCTCATTGGGCCACCTCATTTTGATGAGTAATCTTAGGTTTCCTTCCAAGGAGGGAAACCTCAAGATGTCATCAAACCCCCCCATTCAAGAAATCTTCATTTGCACATCACTAGGAGGCTCAATTAGCTTGATTAATCCAACCGTGCATCATTAGGCGCAAAACGGGCTTGTTGGGCTGGGTGGACGACTTGCTTTTCTTGGACTTTTCTTGACATGCTGGCTGCTTGACATTCTAAACTAACAAGAAAAGAATTACAAAATTTGGATATCATTTAGTCTATGAAATAATAAAAATAAAACCGGGTTAAAACTGTCCCAAAATTGCAACGTAGACAGTTTGAGTTTAAAAGCTGAGTTGAATTATCAAATGAAGTCCAAATGAGCTGAAACTTATTTTGTTGGAAAACTAACTTCTTGAACTCAAACCCATGACAAAATATTTGACTTAAACCTCAAAGAGGCCTAAGTAATTAAGCTCACAAAAACCAAGTATGTTGTTGGCCTAAACCTGGGACCTTTTATTTGAAGTCCTTTGATAGTTTGGACGAAAATACTTAATTTAAAACTGATTTAATTGCATAATTAGGTTTATTAGAATGTCGATAAACTCTCTCAGCAAAGAAATCAAAGTTAAATTAAGTTTATGTTGATAAATCAACTTAAACCTGAAACAGGTTCAAAAAGGATGAGGGCTAATTGAGGCTTGCATGGGCTGATATCCATCATCCTCCCCTTGTTAGAAAAAATTTGTCCTCGAATTTTCGCCAACAGACCTAGCTGAAAAATTCACCCTCTTCTGTTTTTCTGCCATGGCTTGGTAGGAGGATTTGGTTTTCTGAATTTTGGACTTGACTAACTCATGTTAAAACACCTTTTTCAAAGGTTTATCACAAGCAAGTAATGAGTCCAATTGCTTGTTTTCTTATTGAAGCTTATACTCAATATCTTTTTGCTTCAACTCATCAGCACCCTTCTCTTCTCGATCCTCCTTTTCTTCTTTCTCAACTTCCTCCTATTCATCTTCATACTCATCGAACTTAGGAGGTAGGTCGAAGTTAACCTTATTGCCTTCTTCAGTTTCCACCTGATTAGCTACCACATCTTTTTCTGAATCCGCCTGTAACACCTCTTCCTCCTTTTCTTCTTTACCATAGTCGTCAAATATGGGAGGTAGATCAAAATCAACCTTATGTCTTCATAACTTTGGTCCACTTCATTTGAGACAAAGGGTTGTTCAGCTTCCCTTTTCATTTCAAGCTTGAAAGAGTGTAGATCAACTCCCAATTGTTTTATCTGAAGGCCAACGGAGTCAATCTTGACACCAAGGGAGTCAGCTTCATGTTTCAACTTGATTAACTTTCTAAGAGACATGGCACTTGGATTTTTGAGAGCTGATTTTGTGTTTGGCTTAAAGGAATGTGTTTAGAGGCGGTTTTTGATGTGGGTTTCAGGCCAAGGATGAAACTTACTCTCATACCAAATATGATGCATCTCTCAAGAGTTAAAACTTAACTCAATTCAAGAGTGAAAGCTAAAACCAAGAAAGATTACAATTAAGGGAAAAGGATAGAAATTAAACTAATCCTTGGATTAGATTTCACCACCCAGGGATTCAAAACTCGGCCGTTCCGGGCCGGAACGGCCGAGTTGACGCGGATTTTCACTTTGGCGTTCCGAGTTTGGGCGAAAACTCGGGGGGCAGAACGTGTCACAGTGGAACAGCCGTTCCACCCGTACCGGAACGGGGAACGGACGATTGGACCGGGCCAAAAAAGACAATTCAGTGAAAAGATATATGATTCTTTTGGTTTCAGGTTGAAGACAAACAAAGCAAACCAAAAAACCAAATCAGTGTTCATGACTGGGCCTTGACAAAAAAGCAGACAGAGAGAGCGAGAATAAATCAGTGCCCGTGACATGAATGAACAAATCAGTGCCCGTGAGTCCGTGAACAAGGGAAGAAGACAGAAAATCGGACTACAAATAGGTGCCCGAGAAGCATAACACAACCACAAATCTACAAAGTTAACAAATTATTTCCATGTTTTGGACATACCTTCGTTGAAGAGGACTAATTTGCTTGCTTTATTGCCCAGAATCGAGCAGGAGGAGTCAAGCACCATTGGAGGTTTTGGAGCATTCGAGCAACCCAGAATCGTTGAAGAGGAACAGAGAGAAAGCAGCATTCGAGTAGCCCAGAATCGTTAAAGAGGAACAGAAAGAGAGCAGTAGCCGAGCAAATCGAGAGAGAGACGAACAGATGAACAAAAAGAGAGACGAACAGAGAGAGAAGAGAGAGAAGCTTTCTGAGTTTTGCTGAGGAAGAACCGAAGAAGTGCCGTGCGTAATTTTGACAAGACCATAAGGCTTCCTCTGGAAGTTTGAAGTGGTTTTTTTTTTTTTTTTAAACTTTGATTAGAGCTTCCACCGAAGGTGTTGTGCCTTGGACGCATAAATCAAGTTGTAATTTGTAAGTGGTTTCTTTTTTTTTCCAAATTATGATTCTAATGTTGCATTAATTTTTAATATTTATTCATTTTATAGTAAGTTGTTTATATAGTTTAATTAATTATTCATTTCATAGTAAGTTATTTATATAGTTGTTCATAGTAAGTTGTTTATATAGTTTAATTCATTTCATATTCAGTTAATATTTTAATATTTTAATTATGTGAAAAAGGTTATATGATCTTGAATGAGACAGTTTCATAAGAATTGAAAACATCTTCTAAAAGTTTAAAATCTAAGACTGCTTTTTTTTTTTTTTTCCTTCAACAAGCTTAGCACTTAACCGGTTTGTCCTCATTCCGAAACTCCATGACTCCAAATATTTTGTTTCGAAAAATTAAAACAAACATCGTTCACTCCTAAAAACCATAAAATTAATCAAACAATCAACGACATAATAATGAAACCTCAAACTTTTAATTAATCGCCAAACACTAATGGGTAATAGTTATGAATGATCTTCTCTACAAATATGAACAAAAATTATGTTAATAATACAATTACTTACATAATAATGGTACAAAGCTAAAAAAGTACAAATTCAACCGAAAACGCACTATGTGAACCATTTCACGCCGTGACGACCGCGATTCGTTCCGCGACAAGCGTATCATCCCGTTCCCGCGACACCGCGACCGAAACCGCAACCGCGACCGAATCCGCGTTTTAAATCACTGTCACCACCAAAGATTAATCTAGTAAAAACTAAACTCTTAATTGAATACAGATATCACCACGAAGCTTAAATTTAGTACCCTTAAGCTTAATTAGGATACAGATATCACCACCTAATCAAGGCTTAAGACTCACTTGATTACCACTCTACTCGGCCTAAGTAGAGATAAGCAAGTAAAGTATTTGGGTTTTCACAAGGAGCAAAAACTCAATGCACTTTCTTTTCATTCAACATCAGCTGATTTACAAAATGGACTCTTGGACTATATATAAGGCACGCCCAAGGCCTTTTCCTACCTCACTAGGTAACCTTTAGGAGGTTACTTAATGATTAGGAAACCTACTAAGTACACTTACTTAGCTAGGTTACATTGCATGTCGTTAAACTAAGCTAAGCATGAACAATGAGTCTAGGAACTAGCAAAGTAACCAACTAAACTCACTTCTTAATGATACCAGGCAGCTTGGTCACATTTTCCTTGCTAGGAAGGTTTGCATGCACGGCTGCCACCTCAAAAAGCAAAGCCTGTACATGCTCGCCACCTCAAGCACAAGGTGTTCGAATACATGCTTGCAAAATGGCACCTTCTCCTTGGCCCATGTGGCATTCTCTCCTTGAATGAGTCATAGGGTGACTAAGCATCTCTAGACAGCCAAGCAAGTACAAAGATTAGGTGCCGTGTGGCTCGTTTTTTGCTCTCATTGGGCCACCTCATTTTGATGGGTAATCTCTAGGTTTCCCTCCATGAGGGAAAACCTCAAGATGTCATCAAACCCCCCTATTTAGGAAATCTTCATTTGCACATCATTAGGAGGCTCAATTAGCTTGATTAATCCAACCGTGCATCATTAGGCGCAAAGTAGGCAGTTTGGCTTGTTGCGCTGGGCTGGACAACTTAACTTGCTTTTCTTGGACTTTTCTTGACACGCCTGGTTGCTTGACATCCTAAACTAACAAAAAAAGAATTACAAAATTTGGATGACATTTAGTCTATGAAATAATAAAAACAAAACCGGGTTAAAACTATCCCAAAATTGTGGACAGTTTGAGTTTAAGACCTGATTTGAATTATCAAATGAAGTCCAAATGAACTGAAACTTATTTTGTTGGAAAGCTAACTTCTTGAAGTTCAAACCCATGGTAAAATATTTGACTTAAACCTCAAAGAGGCCTAAGTAATTAAACTCACAGAAACCGGGTATGTTGCTGAAACCACGACCTTTTGTTTCAAGTGCTTTGATAGTTTGGACGAAAATACTTAATTTAAAACTGTTTTAATTGCATAATTAAGTTTCATATAATGTCAATAAACTCTATTAGCAAAGAAATCAAAGTTAAATTAAGTTGAAGTTGATGTATCAACTTAAACCTGAAACAGGTTCAAAAATGATTAGGGCTAATTGAGGATTGCATGGGCTGATATCCATCAAAGGTACTCGCCTACACATCACCTAAACTAATACTCTTGCATGAATATCCTAAGACCCCAAGCCCTACACCTCCACATCTCCACAACTGCAACTGCGAAATATCACGAGGTCATTACTCTCTCCCCAAAAGGCCGATCTAATTGGGTGTGTAACTCCACTGTTTATAAGCCCAAAACCCTCTTATCATTTATCCTATGTGGGATAAGACTCTTATCCATGACATTTTCCCCCACCCAATCCTATGACGCCCTCGTCACATATGGGGCCACCTGCCTACCCTATTCCGTCGAAGCGCTTAGCAAGACATTGGATTTGGGTCAAGGTTAGCTCCGATACCACTTGTCACGGGCCATTACTCTCTCCCTAAAAGAAGGGTCTGATGGGGTATGCATGATCACCGCTTATAAGCCTAAGACCCTCCTAGTACTTATCTAATGTGGGATCCTTTTCCATGACACAAAGTAAACACCACCACCACTAGTGTCACCTTGAACAACATTTGCATAGGATGCAAGTCTACTCATAGGATATCATGCAGCAACGCCTATCTCCTTAGATTTAGTTGAGACAACAGTATTCCCTAAACCAGCGTAACCGAACTAAGAGAATATTATAAATCTTCCACTTTCGTTATTCCTCAACTGCGGCAACAAGCAATAGTTATTCCCTCTAAAAGTCCTCACCCACAGAGGTTCTCCTTTAGAAGAGCATAAATGCACAATTTCTCTCGCCAACCATCTGAATTTGTCGACTTGAAGCTTGATGATAGACAACCTCCAACCTCTTGTTACTAGCCTTTGATAAAAGGAAAGCACCCCCCTCCTTAAGTTTAAGAAAGGCACGCTTACGTATGCCTTGGAGTGAGGCGACCATGTCAGCGCCGCAAAAGAGATGAGATGCGCCTCAAGCATGCAAGGCTACAACTTCACCCCTTTTCTCCTTTTTCTTGGCCTTATCTTTATCCTTTTTCTTCTTTTCTATCTATGGAAACTTGTTTCTACAAAAAATATGCTTTGCGAGATGTAAATGACTTTTAAACATTTTTGCATAGAGGTATGCCTGGCATCCATGATGCGTGCACCTTTGCCTCTCAACTCGCATTGTTGGACCCTACGCGCCTCGTGCCTTTTAAAACTGAGCCTCCCTCTTCCCCTCTTACATGAAACAATTTGCATTCAACCCTCACTAAGGCACACAAGGAAAGCAAATCAAAACCAAAAAAGAAACACCAAAGGATAAATGAATCACTGAAAAACTAACAAAACACACTGGAGGAGCATAGCACACCAACAGAAAAGCATAGAGCACCCCAAGAAGACAACTCCGGTAGATAAAAAGAGATTCCCATTGATCAAACCACTACAGAATCGAACCAGAAAACCCTACCAGAAGAAAAGTTGGCCTTGTCTGAGAGGAAAAATGTATCCATTCCTATAACTCTCTTATTATATGAATATATTATGTTTCCCTTATCAAAGAAAGGTAGCATATTCAAAGCTATAACAAGAAGTTTGTGCATCTCAAACTCTATTCTTAGATTTTTACAACATAATTACTAATCATTTGTGGTGCAAAATAAATTCCAACAGAATTTCCAGCTTACCATTTGCTAGGAGACTTTAGGAACGCGATCGAGCAATGAATTCTTCTAATTTACTCCAGACCTCAAGAGCTGCAGCTCTATCTTGGTGTCGCTTGTTTTTGCTGATCTGTACAATTAAATTTAACATCATTGTGAACAAATGCCACAAAACATTTACACATCTAGCAACATTCAAATTGGGGAAGTGGGCAGAAAAAACATTAAGCAGAAAAGGAAAAACATATTAACATCCAAGAAATATTTTTCAGCCTAACTGCTCCAATGCAATAAATAATACTCACCGAGATTATCTTTACATTCCACTGTTTCACAACCTTGGCAGATTCTATACTATCATCCTCAAAACGCATGAAGAAACCAATAACTGCAAGAAAAAAATATCCATCTTTACCATCAAAACTTTTTTAAAAAATTTTTAAAAAACGCATGGTGCACAGCCAAAGGGGCATTCAACCCAGATTGAGGTGAACAATTGTAAAAATATGCTTAAAAATCATGCGCAAGACATTTTTTGTACAAAGAAGTTCTATAATTTCATTTAAATAATAAAATAATCATCTCCAATGTAAAATTTAGAACTATCACCCCGAGAAAATAAATACTAAAGAAAAAGAAACCTGAAACCTCAACCCCATCCTTTGTCACATCCGCGAATTGACTACAATCCAAAAATTTAAAACTACTTCACACCCAAAAGATTAATGATGACCCACCTACTCATTTAATGCTGGCAGAACTGGTGAAAGAAGAAAAAGATATGCAGAGAGGCAAAGCCCTGAACTTCAAGAGTGCCAATTGTTGGCAGCAAGGATCCAAATGTGGTTTCAGTTGCAATATGGAGAAATCGCTCTAATGCAGCAATCACGTTCTATGTTGCGGTGAAAACACTGTTCGGCCGATGCGAAAACCTTGTTGATGCTGTTGTTTTGTTGCTTAACAACCACATTTTGAATTCATGGTGGGCAGTAAGCAATAAGAGCCAAGAAACCCCAAGTTGCAACCCTTAGGCTACCAAAAGCCATCAACTTCCAGCACTAAACTCCATCAACCAGTACTCCTACTTACGGATCTACGGTTTTTGGATAAAACCCCAACTTGAAAAATAACATCAATTAATTGATTTTTTATTAGACACTCAATGCCAGATTATACAGAAATTATGTTGTCCTATGCTTATCAATAGGTAATTGTGCCCAAATTCTAGAGTTTGGGTGAGATTTCATAAGCACAAGAAGGAAGCAAGGCGAACATCAGGGGAAGTCATTGCGCCTAGGTGTGAGTGAGGTGCCGAGGTCAGCCACCTTTCTTTTCGCCTATTTGCTTAGGAGTGCTTTTTCGAACTATGTAATAGCGATAATGACCAAGAAGATTTAGATATAAACAATCTTACCCTTGACAACCACAGCATCTACTTCCAACTCATTTGATCTCCATGTGTTGTAATATATCCAAGAGTGCAACAGAAACTTTCGGTTGGCATCTTACAATTTTTTGCACTTAAACTATGTGACACACAATGCATAAGCCACAACACAAGAAATCGGGATTTAACAATTTCACAACATCAAGAACAATATCCAATGCTCTGAAACTTAGATACGCTTCAATTAACGTGTTGAGCATTCTATAGTGTCATCCTCAAATTGCAAGAGAAAATGAATGCTAAGACACCATAACATGAAGCTTTCTTTCTATGCATGTACCAAAGGAAAGATTGTGAACCATCCTCATGGATTTCAGAAAGTGCACCTCCCAATTTTCAAACAAGTATGCCTCATAGTTTTAAAAGGCAAGAGACACAACTTAGGCTCAGCAACAACGGAGGCATGTGCCTCGGCATAACTAAGGTAAAAAATAGGAATGCATTTCTACGGCCTAACAGAATTCATCCCAATTCAAGAAATTATGCCAGATTTTTTATTAGACAGTCAATGCCAGATTATACAGAAATTATGTTGTCCTATGCTTATCAATAGGTAATTGTGCCCAAATTCTAGAGTTTGGGTGAGATTTCATAAGCACAAGAAGGAAGCAAGGCGAACATCAGGGGAAGTCATTGCGCCTAGGTGTGAGTGAGGTGCCGAGGTCAGCCACCTTTCTTTTCGCCTATTTGCTTAGGAGTGCTTTTTCGAACTATGTAATAGCGATAATGACCAAGAAGATTTAGATATAAACAATCTTACCCTTGACAACCACAGCATCTACTTCCAACTCATTTGATCTCCATGTGTTGTAATATATCCAAGAGTGCAACAGAAACTTTCGGTTGGCATCTTACAATTTTTTGCACTTAAACTATGTGACACACAATGCATAAGCCACAACACAAGAAATCGGGATTTAACAATTTCACAACATCAAGAACAATATCCAATGCTCTGAAACTTAGATACGCTTCAATTAACGTGTTGAGCATTCTATAGTGTCATCCTCAAATTGCAAGAGAAAATGAATGCTAACACACCATAACATGAAGCTTTCTTTCTATGCATGTACCAAAGGAAAGATTGTGAACCATCCTCATGGATTTCAGAAAGTGCACCTCCCAATTTTCAAACAAGTATGCCTCATAGTTTTAAAAGGCAAGAGACACAACTTAGGCTCAGCAACAACGGAGGCATGTGCCTCGGCATAACTAAGGTAAAAAATAGGAATGCATTTCTACGGCCTAACAGAATTCATCCCAATTCAAGAAATTATGCCAGATTTTTTATTAGACACTCAATGCCAGATTATACAGAAATTATGTTGTCCTATGCTTATCAATAGGTAATTGTGCCCAAATTCTAGAGTTTGGGTGAGATTTCATAAGCACAAGAAGGAAGCAAGGCGAACATCAGGGGAAGTCATTGCGCCTAGGTGTGAGTGAGGTGCCGAGGTCAGCCACCTTTCTTTTCGCCTATTTGCTTAGGAGTGCTTTTTCGAACTATGTAATAACGATAATGACCAAGAAGATTTAGATATAAACAATCTTACCCTTGACAACCACAGCATCTACTTCCAACTCATTTGATCTCCATGTGTTGTAATATATCCAAGAGTGCAACAGAAACTTTCGGTTGGCATCTTACAATTTTTTGCACTTAAACTATGTGACACACAATGCATAAGCCACAACACAAGAAATCGGGATTTAACAATTTCACAACATCAAGAACAATATCCAATGCTCTGAAACTTAGATACGCTTCAATTAACGTGTTGAGCATTCTATAGTGTCATCCTCAAATTGCAAGAGAAAATGAATGCTAACACACCATAACATGAAGCTTTCTTTCTATGCATGTACCAAAGGAAAGATTGTGAACCATCCTCATGGATTTCAGAAAGTGCACCTCCCAATTTTCAAACAAGTATGCCTCATAGTTTTAAAAGGCAAGAGACACAACTTAGGCTCAGCAACAACGGAGGCATGTGCCTCGGCATAACTAAGGTAAAAAATAGGAATGCATTTCTACGGCCTAACAGAATTCATCCCAATTCAAGAAATTATGCCAGATTTTTTATTAGACACTCAATGCCAGATTATACAGAAATTATGTTGTCCTATGCTTATCAATAGGTAATTGTGCCCAAATTCTAGAGTTTGGGTGAGATTTCATAAGCACAAGAAGGAAGCAAGGCGAACATCAGGGGAAGTCATTGCGCCTAGGTGTGAGTGAGGTGCCGAGGTCAGCCACCTTTCTTTTCGCCTATTTGCTTAGGAGTGCTTTTTCGAACTATGTAATAGCGATAATGACCAAGAAGATTTAGATATAAACAATCTTACCCTTGACAACCACAGCATCTACTTCCAACTCATTTGATCTCCATGTGTTGTAATATATCCAAGAGTGCAACAGAAACTTTCGGTTGGCATCTTACAATTTTTTGCACTTAAACTATGTGACACACAATGCATAAGCCACAACACAAGAAATCGGGATTTAACAATTTCACAACATCAAGAACAATATCCAATGCTCTGAAACTTAGATACGCTTCAATTAACGTGTTGAGCATTCTATAGTGTCATCCTCAAATTGCAAGAGAAAATGAATGCTAACACACCATAACATGAAGCTTTCTTTCTATGCATGTACCAAAGGAAAGATTGTGAACCATCCTAACAACTCCTTGCTTCGTTTAAAAACAGCACTCCTCATGGATTTCAGAAAGTGCACCTCCCAATTTTCAAACAAGTATGCCTCATAGTTTTAAAAGGCAAGAGACACAACTTAGGCTCAGCAACAACGGAGGCATGTGCCTCGGCATAACTAAGGTAAAAAAAAGGAATGCATTTCTACGGCCTAACAGAATTCATCCCAATTCAAGAAATTATGCCAGATTTTTTATTAGACACTCAATGCCAGATTATACAGAAATTATGTTGTCCTATGCTTATCAATAGGTAATTGTGCCCAAATTCTAGAGTTTGGGTGAGATTTCATAAGCACAAGAAGGAAGCAAGGCGAACATCAGGGGAAGTCATTGCGCCTAGGTGTGAGTGAGGTGCCGAGGTCAGCCACCTTTCTTTTCGCCTATTTGCTTAGGAGTGCTTTTTCGAACTATGTAATAGCGATAATGACCAAGAAGATTTAGATATAAACAATCTTACCCTTGACAACCACAGCATCTACTTCCAACTCATTTGATCTCCATGTGTTGTAATATATCCAAGAGTGCAACAGAAACTTTCGGTTGGCATCTTACAATTTTTTGCACTTAAACTATGTGACACACAATGCATAAGCCACAACACAAGAAATCGGGATTTAACAATTTCACAACATCAAGAACAATATCCAATGCTCTGAAACTTAGATACGCTTCAATTAACGTGTTGAGCATTCTATAGTGTCATCCTCAAATTGCAAGAGAAAATGAATGCTAACACACCATAACATGAAGCTTTCTTTCTATGCATGTACCAAAGGAAAGATTGTGAACCATCCTAACAACTCCTTGCTTCGTTTAAAAACAGCACTCCTCATGGATTTCAGAAAGTGCACCTCCCAATTTTCAAACAAGTATGCCTCATAGTTTTAAAAGGCAAGAGACACAACTTAGGCTCAGCAACAACGGAGGCATGTGCCTCGGCATAACTAAGGTAAAAAATAGGAATGCATTTCTACGGCCTAACAGAATTCATCCCAATTCAAGAAATTATGCCAGATTTTTTATTAGACACTCAATGCCAGATTATACAGAAATTATGTTGTCCTATGCTTATCAATAGGTAATTGTGCCCAAATTCTAGAGTTTGGGTGAGATTTCATAAGCACAAGAAGGAAGCAAGGCGAACATCAGGGGAAGTCATTGCGCCTAGGTGTGAGTGAGGTGCCGAGGTCAGCCACCTTTCTTTTCGCCTATTTGCTTAGGAGTGCTTTTTCGAACTATGTAATAACGATAATGACCAAGAAGATTTAGATATAAACAATCTTACCCTTGACAACCACAGCATCTACTTCCAACTCATTTGATCTCCATGTGTTGTAATATATCCAAGAGTGCAACAGAAACTTTCGGTTGGCATCTTACAATTTTTTGCACTTAAACTATGTGACACACAATGCATAAGCCACAACATAAGAAATCGGGATTTAACAATTTCACAACATCAAGAACAATATCCAATGCTCTGAAACTTAGATACGCTTCAATTAACGTGTTGAGCATTCTATAGTGTCATCCTCAAATTGCAAGAGAAAATGAATGCTAACACACCATAACATGAAGCTTTCTTTCTATGCATGTACCAAAGGAAAGATTGTGAACCATCCTAACAACTCCTTGCTTCGTTTAAAAACAGCATTCCTCATGGATTTCAGAAAGTGCACCTCCCAATTTTCAAACAAGTATGCCTCATAGTTTTAAAAGGCAAGAGACACAACTTAGGCTCAGCAACAAATGAGGCATGTGCCTCGGCATAACTATGGTAAAAATAGGAATGCATTTCTACGGCCTAACAGAATTCATCCCAATTCAAGAAATTGAACAAATTTTACCTGTCTATAAGCATATTGGAATCATCTTTGTGCATGAATCCTCAGTTAAGTTACTAAAATCAATTAATTGGGGTTATTTTAAGATCTATATCTTTTTTTGGAAAAACCTTAAGAGGATGCACTAACAAATAGTAGTTCACTGATGTTGAATTGAAAGCTTTTACTCAATCCAAGTCAGCAACTTAGTTAACCGCATTAAAGTTCTTAGAAATGGCTACATATTTATTCATCTTATTTTTCTGAAGGGTTGCCCAATTCTTCATCTTCTTCTTAGTTGTATGAACATATCTCATTGCGTGTCACCTACTCTGCCCTATAAGCGCCAGCCCATTTTGTTGGGGCGAGAGTTGGGGTTAGTGATGGGAGTATTACCCGAACTTGAAAAACCCGATCAAAACGCATCCACTTAGCACCCGAATGGGTAATGAAAATGGGTTTCAAGTGGGTATGGAAATGGGTATTGCATATGAAAATAGGTATGGGTATGGATTCTTAAAACCCGTATCCAATTGAGTATCCGATTTACTAGTAAAAGCCAACTAAAATACACTAAAACCCAAAATATAAATGTTAGGCATACAACTCTAACTGTATAGTGTATATTTTTGCAGAAATGAAAACTTAAATTTTTTTTGCAAATGTAAATTCTGTGGATTTATCTAGATATGAATTTCAATAGTGCCGCTTGAAATTGCCAATCAAATATAATGTGTACGCAAATATGAGTTGAATATGGGTGATACTTTACACACTCTATATATAATCGAATAAAACCCGTAAACCCAAAAAATCCAATAGGTCTCGATATGGGTATAACCAACCAAAACCCGATGGGTATGGGTATGAGCATAGGCATGATTTTTCAACGGGAGCAGGTATGGCTCAACCCGCCCCACGCCCATCCCTAGTTGGGCAGGCGAAGCTGCTTTCCTAATAGCTCTTCATCATCATCACCATCTCTCTATCTCTCCCTCACCCACCCACCCACCCACCCACACATACACGTACACTCAGAGATGGGTTTTTTGAGGCTAGGGAGTGGGGTGACAAGTCAAAATAGGGCATTTTCTTTTATCCCTTTCCCTAAGATCTACACAATCATGGTGGGATTTTTCCTGTATAAATTACTGCAGAAAGGTTTATGATGCGAAGATTTCAATTTTCACTCTCTATTCAAGATTTAGAAAATAATGTACAAAGATATTATACTGAATGCTGATTATAATCTTGTACGTGGAAATTACATAGCTTAGAAGAAACCATGTTTGTCTAGTTTTTAAGCATTCCTACAAAAGATTGCCCTCATCCATGAGGGATGTGCCTTCGCCTCATTCCTCGCACCTTATGCCTCAGTTCAATTTGCACCTTCAAAACGAAGTCTTCCCAAACCATCATATTCAATCTCTCTTAATTCTTGAATGATGCGAAATATACAAACACTTAGTCAATCGCATTTCCAATGGCTCCTTTTTCTCAACAACATCAATGTGCACACTAGACGTGATGGATATCAACCCATGCAATCCTCAATTAGCCCTAATCATTTTTTTTGAACCTGTTTTAGTTTTAAATTGATTCATCAACTTAAACTTAAGTTAACTTTAATTTCTTTGCTAAGAGAGTTTATTGACATTCTAATAAACTTAATTATGCAATTAAATCAATTTTAAATCAAGTATTTTTGTCCAAACTACCAAAGGACTTAAAACAGAAGGTTCTAAGTTTAAACCAGTGCAGCAGCCCGATTTTAGGAACCAAATACTTTCAACTTCTATGGGATTGAAGTCTAATATTTTGCCTTAAGCTTCAAGTTCAAGAAGACATCTTTCCAACAAAATAAGTTTCAGCTCATTTGGACTTCATTTACCCATCCAAATCAGTCTTTTAATCCAAACTGTTAAAACTGCCAGTTCAGAAAGAAATGAGTCCGATTTTGTGTATTGTATTCCTTGACTTATTTTGGGTTTAAGTCTGAAATTTTTACATATTTTGGCTCCTTAATGTCTTAGCTATGTAAGCATGTAAATAAATCTGGTTTATATTAAGTAGACTAGGAGAACCAACTACCAAGGCATTTTGTTAAACAGTGCAGGCTGGACCCGATTTTGGACTAGTCTGAGTATTCTAGGGATTTTGATGGGCAAATGACCTCCAAAACGTGTGATTCCACCTAGAGGAGTTATAAGACATCCTGAGCTTTCCAACCATGTGTGACAATCCAAATCATGTCCACGTTTTGCATGTGAAAGGTGGCATCCAAACAAAGCTTGCAAACTCCAGTATTCTACCCACTTGCACCTAATTGGTGCATTTGGTGATTGATGTCTTTCCAGCCATCCAATTTCATCCAAGCAGCTTGATATGGCAATTAAAGGAGTCTTGGACACAATCATGGAACAACCAATTGAAGAACCAATGAGAAACAAGTGAAGAAAGGCAGAAACTCTCTCATTAGCTAGCTGTAAAGCACAAAGGGAACAAGGCTGCTTTTTGCTTTTCTCTCACATAAGGGAAGCTGCATACTTGCTTGCTTACTTGCTTAGGATGATTATAATCTTTGTAGTCTAACTTATTCTGATGCATAAAGGTATAACTAGCTTAGTTTAATTATGCTTGATTGTAACCGGTTTTGCTAAGCAAGGTTTAAAGCTAGATTAGGATAAGTTAAAGGTTTCCTCCCTTAGAAGGAAACCTCCTAAGCCCCCTAGCTGCCTTAGGACGTTTATTTAAGGCCTTTAAAAGACTCATTTTGTAACCAAGTTTTGAATATCAATTGAAATCAGATTTGAGAGCATTGCTCTTGTTTCTCTTAAAACAGTAAACTTGCTTATCTCTAACTAGGCCGGTTAGGGTGGTGTTCAAGTGTAGTCTTAAACTTGATTAAGTAGTGTTTCTGTATCTTAATCATAATTTAAGGGCCCTAATCTTATTCTTGATGGTGTTTCTGCATCCTTGAACAAGCTTAGTTCTACCTAGATTAGTCTTTGATGGTGATTTCTGCATCAAAAGATTAGTTTAGTATCTATCCTTTCTTTTCCTTTTCCCATTTAGAATCCCTTGATTCTAAATCCATTCCCCTCCTCACATTTTAGCTGATTCACAACCAACTTATAACGTGCCATTCTCTTGAGTTTTTCTTGATTGTACACTCTCTTGGTTTTAAACTTTTGCTCTTGAATTGAATTTTAGCATAGACCCTCGGGAGACACATCAAGACACCAATATGATACATGCAATATCAACACTGTGCTATAGGCATAGGCAATAATTTTACTTAGAATCACCCACATTTCAAATGGCAAGAGATCACGAGCAATCCCATAAAGCCAGTTATACCGCTCAATCAGCACTGCACAAACTGGCCACAAGAGTTAAGCAGTACGCACAATAAACAAAGTAGAATCTCGCTAACTTACTCTTATTGAAGATCTCAACATGGTCCTTGAACGGCCAATCTTTGAACTGCCACTCCTTGCCTAATACAAAAACAGCTACCACACGGTCCCAATCATCAGCTTTCAAGGTGGACGGCTTGTCTCTCACCTCATAAGCTGCCATGACCTTATCTTTGTCCCTGCTGAACTTCTTCTGAACCGTCACACATTCTGGTTTAGGCCCCTTCATTTGCTTCATCTTGACATCCGTTGGAATAAAAACCCCATCCTCCAAGAACTCCTTTACATTGTAAATAGTAATCAACGTATTAGATGCACTAGGGACCAAAATGATAGGCACCCCCTCCCCAATCTTGCTCCCCTTGAGCATTTTTGCCTTAGGCCCAGAATGGAAGCCGTCGTCTTTGTCCCCTCCCAGTGGCCTACCCTTAGCCCCTGCCAAGCCGTCCTTCCTCTGCTGAGGCTCCACCCTCTGCTTCTCCTGCTCCCTCCTCAGCGCCCCAACATAAATCTCATAAAAATCACGGTTCCGACATTGTAGAATAGCATTTCTATCCCTAAGCGGCCTCTCAGAAGCCCCAATCAAGGACATGAAATCCACATTCTCCGAAACCCTGCCCTCTGAATTCTCGTCAAACCCCAAATTAGAGGCGCCATCACTGTTGGCCGCCGCACCGGCAGATGAGCGAAGAGAGAGAAATTGAGGGTCCTCAGGCCGGTACTCCTCGACGTCATTGGCAGCGTGTGGGAGGACGAATTCGATGGCCTCGGAAGAAGAGGAGCGGCCCTCGAGGTAGTCGAGCAAGGGCTTACGATCGACGAAGGTGACGGTGGAGACGCCCTGATTGGTGGCACTCTTGATGTACTCAGGCTGCTTGATATGGCGGTTCTTGACGAAGAAAACTAGGGTTTCGAGGGTATAGAGGCTGCCTTGCTTCGAGCGGTAAGCAGTCTCCACCTTGCAGGGGAAGATGTACTCGTTGCCGAATCGGAACTCGTCCCCGACCCGGTGTATCTTGTCGAGCTCTCCTCTAACGGTGAAGTCGCGCAGGGCCGACAAGGGATCCATCTCCCACAGGGAGTGTTTTTGTTTGGGGGGGGGGGCGCGGGGGGGAGAGAGAGAGAGAGAGAGAGACAGAGAGAGAGACCGGTCACAGTCCGGAGGATGAGAAGCACTTCGGAATTCGGGGTTTTTCAGCAGGACTGGTTTTTGCTGCCTTTAAAGCATTTATAACAACGTGTGTTCCAAATTTTGAAACCCTATGTTAGCACATTAGTTAAAATTTTATTTTTAAAAATTTATATTCATTCACTTCTTAAAACTATAGATATCTGAGACCCTATTTGCTGAGAAAAACTGGAATAAAATAGAATCAGCATTTGAATCCTGGGTAATTAGGTATGAAACTTGAATCCTAAACCCAATTATTTGGTGAAAATTGGAATGGAATCAGATCCCACTCCTTACTGTTTGGTGAGCAGTTTTAGAATGGAATCAATTCTATTTTTATTTTAGAAATATTATATGCAAGTATGAATATTTATAATAATAATAATATTTACTATAATAACAATAATAATTATTGTAATAATAATAATAATTACAATAATACTAATAATTATTATATAATAATTAATATTATAATTATTATTATTATTATTATAGTAATAATAATTATTATTATTATAATTATAGTATAATAATAATTATTATTTTTTATTATAATTATAATTATATAATAATAATCATAATTATTATATTATAATAATTATTATTATTATTATAATAATAATAATAGTAATAATAATTATATTATTATTAGTATTATTATAATTATTATTCTTATTATAGTAATAATAATTATTATTATTATAATTATAGTATAATAATAATAATTATTTTTTATTATAATTATAATTATATAATAATAATCATAATTATTATATTATAATTATTATTATTATTATTTTTTATTATAATTATAATTATATAATAATAAAAATAATTATAATATTAATTATTATTATTATATTATTATTATTATAATTATTATTATTATAGTAATAATAATAATTATTATAATTATAGTATAATAATTAATTTTTAATATAGTTATAATTATATAATAATTATTATTATTATTGTTATAATTATTATTATTATTATTATAGTAATAATAATTATTATTATTATAATTATAGTATAATAATAATTATTATTTTTTATTATAATAATAATAATAATAATAATAACAACAACAACAACAACAACAACAACAACAACAACAACAACAATGTTGAACCCTGGGGATGAGAACTTAAAACCCCCCAATGATAGGAGGGTTCAAGTTACAGGGGTTTATGGGGGAACTTAATCCCCTCCAAGTATCATGTTCCTTTTCCCAAATTTATCACCAAACATTAGGGATTGGAACTTGAAAACTGAGGATTCAAGTTCTCAACCCTTTTTTGCTCACCAAACACCCCCTAAGTTAGATCATATAAGGAAATATTTATTATAGATCCATTTTAGAATACATATTTTTTTGAGTAAAGAAAAAAATTAATTTGAAGCCCAAAAAAAAAAGAAAGCAAGAAATTGAACGAGTGGAGGAATCCTATCCTAACCTCCCAAGTGTGTCAAGGGAAAAAAAACCTGCGGGCCACAAGATAAATAAATGGAATGCGCGCTTTACCAGTGGAACTTATTCCACTGGTTGGAGAATGCTTTTTTTTTTTTGTTTTTATTCCTGTTTTCTATCCTTACACCTTTAGTTTAGAGATAACTACAATGTACTATACAAAGTTTCATGGGATATTCTTTTCTTGGCAATGTCTGCCATGCGTTCCACCGGCCCAACCAATATTTCACTCATGTTGATTGCAGCCCATAGTTCGTTTAATTTGGAATGAATTCTAATTGGGGACAGAGTTTCGATTATGATCCAACTGTTTTTCATTGGTTTTTGGCTCAAAATAGTTTTTCTTTTTCTTTACATAAAGAAAACTTGTGGTGTGAGGAAGGTTCATGAGTAAGATTTTATTTGGTGATTTATGCTTGAGTTTTATGGGATGTAGAGGTGAAGAAAATGAGTTTCGAACTTTGAATTTGGGATAATATAGAGTGGTATGCCCCCACTTAGGACATGTTCTTTTCGTTGGTAAATAGGGGTTGGTAAATGAGTGAAAATGGTAAAGATTGGTACAAGTGGAGAAGTTGGTAGTTTTTTTGTAACGATTTTTGTAATGATTAGTTGGAGGTAGTTAAGGCTAGGAAAGATTAGAAGAAGCTGGTAGCAGTTGGTAGAAGTTAGAGGATATTGGTAACAATATAAATCAGTAGGTTTTTTTAATAAAATTTTTGGAAGAAGATTGATAATAGTTGGTAGAAATTGGTTGAAGCTCGTAGAAGTTGGTAAAATTTATAGAAATTGGTTAGAGTCGGAAAGAATTGAAATTTTTTTGTAAGAGTTGATAAAAGTTGATGAGAGTTGACAAAAGTTGGTAAAAGTTGGTAAAAATGAATTTACCAATGAAGAGAACAGGCCCTTAGAGTCCCAAAAATTGAAACTCGTACTGTAGATGCTCTCTACTTCACGTCAATCATGCAACAATGTTCTTAGTCATCATGTTTTTAGGTGAGAAAATTGTGCAATTGACTTGCTGACAAAGTTTGCACTTGTTTTACATTCCACAGTTGTCGGGAATGAGATCCTGCATAGGCATCAACTTTTTACCCTATACAAGTTGATGGGAATAATCCACGAAGAACTTTTAAGAGAAGAGCCGCTAAGATTAAGAGTGATCAAAACCAATTAACCGGAAATTCAGTTAATCAAAAATCGGCTAACCGAAAAGTCGGTTCGCAAAAATTGTGAACCAAAAACTAAACCAAAACTTTTAGTTAACTGATTTTCGGTTAATCGAATTTTTCGATTTGGCAAAAATATGAATCATAGCTAAACCAAAAAAAACTCAGTTAACCAGATTTTCAGTTTGGTTACCGGTTAATTGTTAATTTAAATTGTTAATTTTTAATTTTCACTCTTTATTAATTAATTTAACTATTTGAGACACCAAATATAATTTATACATTATTGTATGTTTAGTTCATCTTTTAATAATTATAAAATCTACCCTTGACTAATATAAAATTTAGTATGTTTTTGAAAAAGTGAAGTTTTGGTTTTGGTTAACCGTAGGTTAACCATGCGGTTAATCGAATCTTAAACGCGCGAACCAAAACCGAAACTACAAAATTTTTTCGCTTCGGTTAACTGAATTGAACTTTTTCAAAAAATTGAACCGGTTAACCAGTTTTCCGGTTTGGTTTTTTGGTTTCGGATTTTTTTGCTCGCCCCTAGTTAAGATTGTATCACTTGCCTCCCCCGCCCCCCACCCCAAAAAAAACTCAAAGCGAAATTTAATATGTGGTATTGTGTTATATATTGGCAAATATGGATGCTTGGTAAGGAGTTTATAAGAGGTTTTTGTCCTCCAAAAAAAAAAAAAAATTCTGTAGCCAAACAATTATACTCTATTTGAATTTTATGGAGAGGAAGGGAGGGGAGGTTAACGACAATGAAAGAAATGGAGGGGAGGGGAAGGAAAGAGAGGTGATAAGCCTTCACCCCCTGTTTTGGATCTATTGTGGAGGCCAAGGAAGGGGAAGGGAGATTAACTCATCCTTGCTATGGAAGAAAGAATGAAGCAATTGCATAAAAAGAGTGTGTCCCCCTGCCCTCTACTCTATTCTCCTCTTTTAAGTTTTTGAAACAAGGATAAAAGAAGTTTTTTGGTGCTAATAAAAGAAGTTAAATAACATCTTTTATGCTTCCCTCCCCCTTTGTACCCTTAATCCAACATAATGTTAATTTGGGTATTTGTTATGATTTGTATAAATGTTGTTAAAAATTTGTGTTTACTTGGTGGGGTTACTCTTCTAGTTAGGTGTTATCCTATGTGAGACATTAGGACTGTACATATTGGAAAGATAGTTAAAGTATCACTTTTGTTATTCTACCCTTGAGGGAGAAATGATTAGCCCTTGCTAACTACTACGTTTCTTTGATTTACCTCATTTACGGTATCTCCTCTCTCTAACAAACTCTTCTCACTTTTTTTGTCCCTACCCATCGCCCCTCATAAATCCCCTCTCCTTTAACCTCAAATCCAATAAAACAACCATTGATAATATCAAGCTTAAGATCTTAAAATGGCTTTTGGAATTTGATTGTGCATAGAACCAAGCATGAAAGCCATTTGCATTGTTTTGACCCAAATATTGTTTAATTGCATTTGGGTTTCAGGGGTTAGAAGGGTTGAAGGCATCATCAAGAATGTTTTGACGAAAGAATCCTCAATAAATTACGCCAGAATTTTGGAACCAATGACATCCCTTTCGATTTACTAACATTTGGACAACTCTTTAGCATAGTCAAAACAGAAGGATTAAATCTCTGCAACGAGATTAAAATCCAGTCCAAATATGGATCAGAAAAGGCACAGTCTCGTAAAGAGATGGGTACTTTTTGTGAAGCATTTGGAATTACAAAAATTCAAGCTCCTTCAACGGCTCGTAAACGAATCCAAAAGAAAAGAGCCCAACCCAAGTTTAAACGACCTCCAAGACAGCCCAAACCATTTGTCAAAAAGGAGCAAGCCAAACCTTCACCCAAAAAGAAGCAGCCCAACAAAAAGAAGAAGATTATTGTTTACTACAAATGTGGTAAAATAGGTCATAAAGCCTTTCAGTGCAAAACCGAACAAAAGATTAATGAATTATTCTCTGGAGAACCATAACTCCAGAAAAAGCTTTTAGCCCTTCTTACACAAAATGGGTCAGATTCAGACAAAGAAGAAGCATATTATTCAGACTCCAGTGAGGATTCTGAATATGAATCTTTTCCAATTCTGTCTTTGAATGTTATCACAAACAAACCCAAAAGGAATTTCTTCTTGACCTTATCGGACAAATTCCTGATATTGATACAAAAAGAGAATACTTCGAAAAACTCAAAGGTATTATTCTTGAAGAAGAAGATAAGACTCCTAAATTTGAATTAGGAACGTCATCTTCCTCTTCTATCTCTCAAATCTTTGAACGGTACCCTATTCCGAATCCTTATCAACAAATTACTACAAAACAATTGCAAGCTGAGGTCAATGACCTCAAGTCCCAGTTCCGCTTTCTCAAAACCGAGGTAGTAAGCCTCAAATCTAAAGATCTTAAGATTGAAACAAAACTTGCAATTCTGAAATCTTACATAAACAATCCTCCTGTTTTAACCACAGCTGATATTTCCGGGATTCATGATACAGAAAACCCAGAAACTCAGTTTTTGCAAACTATTTCCAAAGTTACATTTCAAAAATGGTATTCAATAGTAAAACTTGTGGTGAATGATTTTTCAATTAATACAATAGCTCTTATTGACAATGGAGCCGATCAAAACAGTATTAAAAGAGGAATTATTCCTACAAAATTTTGCGAACGAACAAAGGAACAATTAGTTGGTGCTAATGGTGGACCTTTGAACATTCGCTACAAATTAAACAAAGGATATATCCAAAACAATGATTACTGTTTCAAAAATGTTTTCCTAATAGTTGACAATATTACAAATAATTTAATCTTAGGAACACTCTTTCTCACTCAAATTTATCCGTTTACAGTCAATGAAACTGGTGTTCATACAAATATTGTGGGAAAAATCATATCCTTTAATTTTCTTTCAACTACCTATCAAAAAGAAATTCTTAACCTTCAATCTTCATCTATATTTAAACAAATTAACAGTCTTCATTAAAAAGAAAAGCAGATTTGTCATTTACAAGAAGAAATCTCTTACCTGTGAATAGAAGAGCAATTAAAAACCCCCTCCGATCAACTAAAAATTTCTGAATTAGAACAACTCTTTAAGAAACGGATATGTTCTGATCTTCCTAATGTATTTTAAGAAAGAAAGAAACATATCATTTCTTTACCTTATGAACCAGATTTTAATGAAAAACATATTCCTACAAAAGCTAGACTAACTCAAATGAATTTCGAACTTTTTAAACATTGCAAAAAGGAGAGTCAAAGTCTTCTTGACAAGAAACTCATTCGCCCATCAAAATCTCTTTGGAGCTGTGCAGCATTTTATGTTAATAATGCAGCTGAAAAGGAACGAGGAGTTCCCAGGCTGGTTATTAACTACAAACCTTTAAACAAAGTTTTACAATGGATCCGATATCCAATTCCTAATAAAAGAGATTTATTAAATCGTCTTTACAATGCAAAAGTTTTCTCAAAGTTTGACATGAAATCTGGATTTTGGCAAATTCAGATTGCTGAAAAAGATCGGTACAAAACTGCATTCACGGTTCCCTTTGGACATTACGAGTGGAATGTAATGCCCTTTGGACTCAAAAATGCTCCTTCTGAATTTCAAAACATAATGAATGACATGTTTACTCCCTACACGTCTTTCATTATTATCTGGATTGACGATGTGTTAGTTTTTTCTAACACTCTTGATCAACATTTTAAGCATCTACAAACATTCTTACATGTTATTGAGAAAAATGGATTAGCTGTTTCTGCATCAAAAATGGTATTGTTCCAAACAAAAATTAGGTTTCTTAGACATGATATTTATTAAGATACCATTAAAACTATTATGAGATCTTTAGCATTTGCAGATAAATTCCCCGATGAAATCAAAGACAAAAAACAGTTACAGCGATTTTTAGGCTGTCTGAATTATGTCTCTGATTTCTTCCCAAATTTATGTCATTTATGTTCACCATTATATAAGAGACTTAGGAAGAATCCAGTCCTTTGGTCAGACGTGCATACTCACATTATCAGACAAATTAAAGAAAAGGTCAAATCACTGCCATGTCTAAATATCCCTAATCCATCTGCATTCATGATAGTTGAAACAGATGCATCTGACATAGGTTATGGTGGTATATTAAAACAAAAGTTAGAGTCTCAGGAATATGAACAGCTAGTTAGGTTTTATTCTGGACTCTGGCTCGGTCCACAACAAAACTACTCCACTATCAAACAAGAAATTTTATCTGTTGCTCTTTGTGTTTCAAAATTTCAAGATGATTTGTTTTAAAAAAAATTCTTACTTCGAATTGATTGCAAATCTGCAAAAGAAATTCTTCAAAAAGATGTTAAGAATTTAGTATCAAAACAAATTTTTGCTAGATGGCCAGCAATTTTATCTGCTTTTGATTTTGAAATTGAATTTATCAAAGGGCAAAACAATTCTCTTCCTGATTTCCTTACTTGAGAATTCTTACAGGGAAAGAGTGACAAAATATTATTTCTACAGAAATCAAAATGAGTTCCAGCAAGGACAAAGGTAAAGACAAAAGCAAGGACAAAGGCAAAGGAATTAGAAGAGCTGAAGACTATCAGCTTCGAATTCCTACCCAAAATCAATTCCTTCCACTTACAAATTTCCCTCCACTTCCATACAAAGCCATTATTGCCAAATCATCCAGAAAACTAACCCTTGACAATGCTTATTATGTGCGACATACTGAACATTTATTCCTCACAAGTTACAAAACCATTCCCTCTCCAGACATAATCAAACCCCTCATTCAGAGGACCTTTGGCAAAAAACAATTTGCCACTGACGACCCTCAACAATTTTACGAGCTTATCCTTGTGGATACTCGATCTATAGACATTACCCACACTTTTGACAAAACAAATCCTGGAACAAATCCTGGACATATTCTTTTCTCCAAATGTATCATTAGAAATGTTTTGAGTACTCAACAATGGAAAAATTCATTTGAGGAAAAAAGCTTTTCTATATCATTTACCCCTCAGACATTTGACTACAATGATTATAGGATGGCGTGGTATCGTGCTTTCCTATACCTTTCGGAAACCCATTCATGGTTTTTCAATTTCCATGACACTTGTCCAAAGACCTTTCCTATCTGGTTCTACTACTGGTGGACATGGTTTGGATGTAGCACAACAATTTTGCCAACTGAAGCTAAACAA
>JAKOGI010000665.1:5000-65000 GCA_029747015.1 Carnegiea gigantea | reverse complement strand
GTTTCAAGTGTGAAAGCAAAATTTGGCCAAAGATTCTACTCATAGCATGATGTTCACTTGATAGAACGAAATCAAACTAATCATGAAACAAAAGCACAATTCTATTGATTAGAACATGATCCAACTACACTTTCATAAACAAACAAATCCCTAGACAAAATAAACTACTCACTCATGATTAAAATTTAAACAACTAAGCAATGATTCAGTGAAATCTGAGAGGAAAGAGGTTGACAAAGGCAACCTTCAACCAGGTCTTCAAACCGCAACCCAACTGATCTCCTCACTCTAGAATTCTTGCTTAAACAAAAACAAACTAAAAATCCTAACTAAAAAGAGTGAATTTTTGGAAAGAAAATGAACTAAACTCAACTATTCCTCCCTTTGTTCTGCTGCTGAGGGATGGGCATATATAGAGAAGCATGATAATTCTCAGCCACACAGTTGAGGAGAAAATGAAGAGGCCACATTTACACAGTTCACTATGGTCCGTGGCAGGAGCCATGGTTGGACCATGGTCTTGGCTGGAACAATATTTTTACTCTTCTCTTGCTCAACGGGTATTACACCTCATTGGCATCCATGGGGGGTTAAAATATCCTCAAAGGAGGGTCAAATGTTGAGTTAAAATGGTCCACATCCCCGCAAACATCATCAAAAAACCATACCCAAGCATAAATCAGGAATAGGCGTACAAATGATAACTTATAGCACATAATTCTCCTAAAAATGTAGCAAAATGACCCTAAAATGATGTATACAAAAGGCACTTATCAAACTCTCCCATGCTTGAACTGTTGCTTGTCGCTACGCAATGCTTAAACCAAAAATATACACAACCTCCTCAGGATAGACATAGTAACATTCCAATGGCAAAGTTGATCCAAAGGTAGCCCAAAAAGATGCAAAAATCATTAGCAAATAGACTAAGGAATGAAATTTTCAAAAACTATTTGATGGACCATAATGTCAAATTTAAATCAATCCCCCCAAATCATCAAATACAATCACTTAACATATGAAACAAATAGAGCTAGCAATACTAGTAGAACCTCACTATAGTCATGCGGCACTCAATAGTCATATGTTTGAATATATATACATAAAAGTTCCCCCAATTCTCATTCCAAAGACTCAAATCTACTATAAGCTTGACAAGATTCTCAAATTCGCTATCGCTAGAAACACAAGCATACTAAACAATCATAAGGATTTTCATAAGGTTGTAATGGGACCATGGGCAAAGGTAAGAGGGGAACAAATGTTTTAGAAATGTCGAGCTAGAAGCCATAGACTAAGAGCTAAACAGTTCCAATGCGTCATACAACATCATCCCTAAACCAATACAAATCAACAAAATACATCCCCAATTTGAAGAGACAAAGAGTTGACAGTCATAAAAATCTTATAATCCCAACTAGGCTAACCCTCTTTGATATTTTTTTCTTATTTTGATTTTTTTTTTGTGTTTTTTTTTTTCCTTTGTTCTTTCTTTCTTTTCAAAATAGTTAGCCAAGAAAAATTCTTACAAAACTTTGAATCTCAACTCTTCTCTAAACTTGGTACAAAAAGACAAGGGATTGCCTTTTATTAATCAAGATCACATGTCCCTTCACCAAACAACCAAAATCTACTAAAAGATCTCAATTCACCTCACTAGCGTCCAATTAAACTTGATACAAAAAAATAAAATGCTTCTCTAGTCTTGGCTTGAGGGTGAGATAATTATTTGGCCATAGGCTATAATAGGAAGTTCAAATAAAGAAAAGCGGATATAGGCTTAAAGAGGCTAGCAAGGGATATAATATGCAACAAAGGTGGCTATTTGGCTGTTGGGTTTAACAAATCAAAGAAGTACCTAAATTATATTGTCTAAATGCATGTGCGAAATATGATCTTGAATGAGAATCAAAGCTAGTTCTAGAGAAATGATGTCAAGGAAGAGTCACACATAAAAGAAACATGAGACTAAATTGATGAATAGCATCTAAAAGCTCAAAGCCTTACGGGACATCTACCAAGGTCATAATTAGCTCATTAGTGAATACATGCCAAAACTCATGCAAAGAGTTATAGGGTAATCAACTCGCACTCAACATATGGTCAAAATATGAAGATCATTTTGCAAATTCATTCTCAAACATTTTTATGCACAATTTGGGCGAATCAAAGGATCAAACTAAACTAAAAGAGGTCTACCTAGTCTATAAAGATAATCATCGGAGGATTTTTTTGGGTTTTTTTTTTTTGGGGCTAAAATGCAATCTAAAATCCTAAAAATGCAAAATCAATGAAAAGAACTAGACTAAAAGTGCAACCTAAAATGAAAAGAAAAAGAAAAACTAAATATACTTCTAAAATGCTTCTAACTAAATAAAATTGAAAACCTAAATAAAGCTTCAAAAACAAATATCACAAACAATATATATAACACAGAGGCATAGCAAATCAGATAAGGTATCAGACGCCAAATATAATGACTAACTCCCTCAGGGTTGAATCACACATTGCCCTCAATGTGGGCACAAAAAGAAAAAGGAAAGGGGAGCAGCAGAAAACAATCAAAAAGGAGGTGGGCGAGCAGGATGAGGTGGTTGGTTATAAGAGATATGCCAATCCCATCAGGTCTCTAAAAAAGCCCTATAGTCCTGAAAATATTGTGTCTGGGTAGCAAGCATCCTACGGAGCTCCCGTGGCGCTCTTGGACAAATTCACAAAGAGCGGTGTTCTCAGAAGTAACATAAGCTTGGAGGGACACTTGCTCCTCTTGAATGGACCTAAGGGTGGGTTGTAGGTTGGCATAGTCAGTAGGTGGTGGTTAGGAGGAAGAGCTAGGTCCTGCTTGACTAGAATGAGGGAGTCAAGGGTGGGGTGTGGGTTAAACAATCTCGGTATCACCAGGTACCAATAAAAGTTATCCTAGTGAAGTAAGGTGTTGCGATCGACATTAAGAAGCGGCAAAAGCCGATCCCCAGGGTAAATCCAACGCAAATGCCCAACCTCTACTCTACAAAAGTTCAGAATCTCAAAGGCGGCTTGATTAAGCCGCTCGGATCCAGAGACTCTATCCTCATGGTTGGGCTCAATACCTAAAAATCAAGCAATAGTAGTCATAATACTACTTATGACTATCTTACTTTTAGTGCTAACAGTAGCACTATACAATTGCCTGACTAAAAATGAATTGGGGTCAAATTGGACACCATCAAGCATACAGGACAAGAAATATAACTCAGATAATCTTGGGACATTCAGAGTATCATCTCGAGCAAAGAAACAACAAAGCAGGATATGCTAGGCTACCTGAATGCATGGGTTCCTAATATGTGTGCACTTTGATGAACTAGTGCTGTATCTAATACTCCCCGAAAGTTCGCCCCAAAATGCACTTGGTTGAATTCGCGGGAGACTTGTCGGTTTGGTAAATCCATGCTAGGGGGAAAACCGAATATACTGTTAAAAGTACCTAAGTTCAATTCGTATAATTGTCCTTGCAAAAATAAAGAAATCTACCCGGCTTGATATTGAGACCCTCTAGTGACCTCAACGTGAAGTGTACTCAAGAACTCTAAGATCAGGTCCCAGTATGTATACTCTTTAATTTCTATTAAGTGGCCCATACTACCACGTGCAATCAACCACCTAATGTAATCTAACATTCCTAGGTGAGCTAACAATTCCTCATCACAATATCGGGTCGCCACTATCACGTGTTCATTCAAACAGTTATATCTAGCAACATGATCAAGATTTGTTAAACCGAGCGGGCGAGGAATGTTACCTTGGGCTCGCACATTGGTAGAAGTTTGGGAGGTCTGTTGAGGTCGCGATGGTGCTTGATTTGAGGATCCAGCCTCCTTGACACTCCTTTGTCTTTTGGTTGGTCCCATTGTTGCAAAATAAAACAAAAATTAATACTAAAACCTAAATAAGAAAATTTAAGGAAGAAAAATGAAGGAATTAAGTAAAAAGAAGAAGAATTAGAGAGAAAAGAAGATGGTTATGGTGGATGAGTGAAGGTGAGATGAGTTTGAAGAAAAAGAAGAAGAAAGAGATTAAATTTGGTAAAAAAAGAGAAAGATTAAGTAAAAAGGAAATATTTTGGGTGAAAATGGAGTAAAAATGAGAAGAAATGAGGGAGGATTGAAGGTTTAGTAATGGAGGATTTAGAGAGAGAAAGAGAGAGGTAGAGAGAGAAGGAGTCGAGGAAGATGATGAAGTTTGGGGAAAATGGGGAGTCACCGCGATCAAAACCCTTAACCGCAGCCTGTAGTAGTATACCACAGTCCGTGGCAGTGGTGACGGGCTGGCCATGGTGTTTTCTGACTCTTGAAAATTTAAATTTTTGGTTTGGCACCCCACGGCCCGCGGTGCTAGTTTGCTGGTCGTGGTGCGAAACATTGTATTTTTTTTCCTCTTCTTTTGTTTTCTTCTTTCTTTTTTTTTTATTCTCATCTTTTTTCTCTCTTTTTTCACTCTTTATTCTATCCTGATACTTTCTCTCTCTTTTTTATGTCTCTCTTTTTTTAAAAATATTTTTTATATAAAATATTACAAAAAATAATAAAAATCAAAGCTAAGAAAAGAAAAAGGCTTCATTACTTCCCAAGAAGTGCTCTTTTAAGGTCAAGAGCTTGACCGTACTTCTATTCTTGGCCCCGATCAGTCAATGTGTGGGCATTAACTTTATCGCGGACCACAAAGTCAAACTTCTTCAATCGAAGGTACTATCTTAAAAGCTCTGATTGAAGGTCATTCATCTTCATCAATTTATACCATAATGTACTGTTAGTATATAGGACAAACCGCTAATGTAGCCCATCAGACTAGCTACTTTTACCTTGTTTAACCTCCAGATCAAAATCTACATTAAATCCTTTCACAAGGGGCAAAGAGAGAACAGCTTGAGCAAACCTGCAGTAATCGCTCATAGCAGACTCGTTAGAAGCATGGGCCTCAACCTTGGGTATGTTAAGCGGCATAGGAGTAGCGAACTCCATCTTAACGTACCTTTAGTTAGGGTCCTCAGTAGAAATCCAGTCAAAGTCAGGAGAATCTTTACAATCCAAGGCATCCTCCATGTCAATCTCAGGGGAAGGGGGAAATTCATTTAGCAGCGAAGAATTAGGAGAAACCACTTTCTTCTTCATATGACAAAACACGGCATAGCGCCCTTCCACTTCAAAAGTTATACGCCCTTTTCTTACATCAATTTGGCAACCTGCAGTAGCCAATAAGGGCCGACCTAGAATAATTTGGGCATCATCAGTCTTAGACATATTAACTATGATAAAGTCTTCTAATACCCAAATATCTCCTATATTGACTAGCACATCTTCCAATTTGCCTATGGGTTGAGTTTGAGAACCGTCTGCTAAATGTAGTGAAAACGGTGTGGGTTGTAAGGGCCCTAAGTGAAGTTTATGAAACAAAGAGTAAGGTATTAAACTGATACCTGCACCTAGATCACACATGGCTCTCTCAATTTCCACATTTCCCATAATACAGGGGATAGAGAAGCTACCTGGGTTGGAAAGCTTAGCTGAAAAAACAGTGGGGATATCTATATTTCATTCTTTATGAATGTGGCATCCTTACCACCATCATTTCTGTCCTTACTCTCAACCATAATTATTTCTCTACCCTCTTCAATTGGTATGTCCTCAAGGTCAGTAAAGTCTTCTACTTCTTCCTTCAAGTTGACACAATTACAATGCTCACGAGGGCTGGGTTTGCGCTTGCTAGGAGGTCTATTTGAAGGTGTAGATGGAAAGCTAGCTTGTTGGGCAATTTGAGCTTCCAACATCTTCTTGTGAGTAGTAAGCACATCAACCTTAGAGGCTAATTGCTAAATATACTCATCCTTCTTTTGTTGTGCCATAAGCATACTTTCCATCATAACTTCTAAATTAGAATTTTGGGGTGCTTTAAGAAGGGAAAGATCGTCTTTGAAACCGGAGAGTGGTCTAGCATTCATCGGGGACATATTTGAAGGGTTTGGATTAGACCTATATGAGAAATTCGGATAATTCCTCCAACTCGGATTGTAGGTACTAGAGTAAGGGTCATTGGCCAGTCTCGAGTTGTAATTTTGGACATAGTTAACTTCACTAGAGTCATTGGAAAAAAGGGCTCCCAACTTGACAATTCAAAGTCACATATTCAATAAAATCACAAATTTCACATGGGGGAGGGGCACTAGAATTCACAGCATTAACATTAATACAGTCCAGCCTTTGAGTCATAGCATCTACTTTAGTAGAAAGTAAAGTAAGGGTTGAGTGACATCTCCTCAATCAAATTATAGGTCTCATCTTCAGTCTTATTCATCAATGTTTCTCCTGCCACCGTGTCAATAGTGGACCTTACAGATTGGGTCACACCATTATAAAAAGCCTGAATAATCATCTATCATTGAAGACCATGATAGGGGCATAAATGCAGTAAATTTTAAACCGCTCCTAAGCTTCATAGAGCATCTCATCATTCCTTTAAGTGAAGTTGGTGATTTCATTGCTTAAGCTTATTGTTTTGCTCGGAGGAAAGAACTTGGTGAGGAAGGCTCTAGTAAGCTCATCTCACGTGGTGATACATCCCGAAGGCAAAGAATGAAGCCAAGCTCTTGCCTTATCTCTTAGTAAGAAGGGAAATAAACGCAGTTGAATGGCATCGATGGAGACTTCATTTAGTTTCAACGTGTCGTACACCTCTAAAAAGACTGAGAGGCATAGATTTGGATCTTCCAAAGGAATTCCTCCAAACTGTGATTATTACACCATGGAAATGAGAGCTGGCGTGAGCTCAAAGTTGTTTGCATCAACATTAGGGCGAGTGATACTTGAGGCGATTCCTTGAACTTCAGGGGTAACAAAATCTCTAAGGGTCCTTCTTTGGTCACCTCCCCCTCCCTCCATATTTGTTGAAGTTCTTCTTGCCTCGCATCTTTGTTCTTCAATCTTTTGCTTCTTCCTCCTCAAGCGAAAAGTCCTTTCGATCTCAGGATTGGGTTCGTATAGAAGCGGACTTCGCATAAACTGGAAGATTCCTGCAAGCAATATCATCGACACTACCAGCGCAGTCAAACAATAAAATAAAAAATAAAGGACAAAAAATAAAATACTTAGTCACTTTCATAGGACTAACCCGATAGTTAATAAATTGATCCCCGGTAACGGCGCCAAAAATTTGACCACTGCCCGCAAGCGCACGGGTGTCATAGTATAAATAAATATCGTCCTCAGGGACCAAAGTAATCTATTGAGTCTTTTCTATCAGAAAATGCTAAGCAACAATTCAATCGAGGATTTGATTTAAAAACTTCTAATTAACTAATTCTAAATTCAATCAAGAAGAAAACGTCTAGGGATTTTTGTAGCGAAGAAAGGTGATTGGATTAAAATGATTAACATGCACTTTCTCTAATCGGATAATTTCGAGGAATTGTAATCTATCCAAAAAATTTATTCTATTCTTTCGAAATTAACCAAATTTGCCTAAACTAAGCAAAAGTGGTTCTTTCAAACTAAATTGTCTTAATCCAGGTTCAATATCTTTGATTACTCTCTATATCCTTCTAACATGCAAATATCTCTTTTGACTCATCGCTACGCCAGGCTTTGTCAAGCAGTCTAACAATCAAATTTCACCTTTTAGTACTTCATTCAATTGTTTCAAGTATGCAAGTGAAGTTTGCCTAAAAATCCACTTACAACATGATATTCACTTGATAGAACGAAATCAAACTAATCATGAAACAAAAGCACAATTCTATTGATTAAAATATGATCCAACTACACTTTTATCTAATAAATCCCTAGACAAAATAAACTACTCACTCATGATTAAAAATTAAACAACCAACCAACGATTTAGTGAAATCTGAGAGGGAAGAGGTTGGCAAAGGCAGCCTTCAACCAAGTCTTCAAACCGCAAGCCAAACCGATCTCCACACTCCAGAATTCTCGCTTAAACAAAAACAAACTAAAATTCTTAACTAAAAAGAGTGCATTCCTTGAAAGAAAATGAACTAAACTAAACAATTCTTCCCTTTATTCTGCTGCTAAGGGACGGGCATATATAGAGAAGCATGATGATTCTCAGCCACATAGCCGAGGGGAAAACGAAGAGGCTACAGTTACACAGTTCACCACGGTCCGTGGTAGGGACCATGGTTGGACTATGGTCTTGGCTGGAATTATATTTCTGCTCTTCTTTTGCTCCACGGGCATAACAACTCATGGCATCCGTGGGGGGTTAAAATATGCTCAAAGGAGGGTCAAATGCTGGGTCAAAATGGTCCAAATCCCTGTAAACATCATCAAATAACCATACCCAAGCGTAAATTGAGAATAGGAGTATAAATGATACCTTAAAGCATATAATTCTCTTAAAAGTGCTGTAAAATGACCCTAAAATGATGCATATAACAAGGATTTATCAGGCTACATCTCCATCCAAGGGGCTCCCTCTTAGAATTTTTACAGTTGCATTAACCTCATGAGTTATAATGCCTCAAAGTTTAACTCTGAACTTGACAGCCTGTTCAATGTCCACTTATGACCATGCCTCCTTAAACTCTTAAGGGTGTAACCACACATAGTTATCTCAGAACTCCTATAACATGTCCAAAGGCGCACTTGTGAACAAGCATCCCTAAACTCTCCGTAGCACAATGACTTAGAGTTCTTTCAGAACTCCTACAATTCACTCAAGGTGCTCCTAGGAATTGATTAATTCAAGGTACCCTTATGATGAGCAATATTAACCTGACAAAGTAATTCTCAATTCTTTGCCTCACAATTGTTTACAATAATGTGATTTGAGTGAGGTACAATTCTTGATTTGGGAACACTTAAGATAATAACAATCAATAACGTAACTGGGTGTGTCTCCTACTTCATCTTCAGCCTTGGTGCTATATTTATAAAACTTTTAGTGTTATAAGATCGTTAGAGAGATCAACTAGATGTTGGAGTAGCAACAGCTTTTCATTGGCTTATGTTCATTACTCACAAGATAGCTATCAAGATCCTTAACCTTTTTCTGTACATTGATTTGCTGCCAATTAAGTGAAGAAAACACTTCTCCTTCGCTAAGTGGTTCCTTAGGTCAATTTTGACTTGAATTGCTGAGAATTTAAAGTCTTCACTCTTAGACACCTGAATTAAAAAGGAAAACTTTCAATTTTCAACATGATCACAAGGGTATTTTGCTTATTTTGATCATAACACTTTAATTTGGGCCAAAAGTTGCTTTTTTCTTTTTTAGAATTCTTTTGAACGTTGCTTAGAAGGCTCCTTCAGCTTATACATATTCAACTAATTTAAGAGACAATAGCACAAGATCATCGAATCATCTCACAATTAACAACCTCATCTCTAGCAATGGTATAATTGAGTCTAACCATAACAATCCAATGATGAATTACTTGAAATACTTCAGTCAATCATCTAAGAACACGTAAGATAATTGAAGAGTAACATCAATATGTTAAGCTTAGTATATGTTTTGATCTCAGTGCACATTTGCAATGTATGTTAAGGGTCGTTAGATCTTGTTTGCAAAAACAGTTGAATCCTATCTACGTGCTTCATTGCTTACAAGTAACATGCTTAGCAAGATCATTGGGTGAATAATGACCTAGAACTTTAAAGTTACAGTTCAACTACCTGAAACCCTTATTGTAAAGGACCTTTACTGGCTTGTCAGAAACATACTCTTGTCAGATTCATAAAATCAATAAAACCTTAATTAAGCTTTATGACCCTTTGATTATTTTCTTAAATTTTGAATTTGCATATTTGATTAACGAAATTTAAAATAAACATAAATATGCCATTTTATGATAAAGGAATATAGTACAGATTTCGATACAATTTTTTTTTCATTATATGCTTGAAATTTGGCTATGTGTTTTGTCCTTCAAGAGACTGTAAATTGACGCATTACACTAATTTGGATTAATTAAATTAATCACAATTTGATTAATCAGGTCATCTTGCTAATTAATCACTTGTACAATCTTCAAGAAGCAAGATTAACTTTGTGGTTTTTTATGATATAATTACTGGTAGAATGTAGGATGCTTGGAAAGCATATTCTGCACAACTGGAGTCAACCATACTAGAATTGGCGAATCTAACATCAAAGCTTGAGAGAGTGGTTTCGACCTCAGCTAAGTAGGAATGCAATAGCTAAGAGATTAAATAAAGGTTGAAGAACCCCATCTCCAAGACATAATACGCCAAGAATTAACTAAGCAGATTTCAGAAAAGTGGATGGACGTTAAGACACTTGAGCCAATTGGTATCGATTAGATAGAAACATCCAATGGAATATTCTGATACATCCAATAGCTACATCTGCAGCATTCTCACTGATTTTACACACATACACACCCTTACATACACACACACATATACACAAATACATACATATACATACATGTGCGTGTGTATGTGTGTGTACACACACACACACACATACATATGTGTGTGTGTATGTGTGTGTGTGTGTAGAACTTGCTGAAGATAGGGACTACGCAACAGACAAAGACTTTAACTCATATTCACAAGTGTATTGTACTCTTGAGTGATAAACTTCAAGTCATTTTAATCTTTGTACATATATTTGAGATTCCTTTTTAGGCAAAAGGGTTAGAAGAATCCTGCTTGTGAGCAAGAGGGTTGACTGGGCTGGCATCCAAAGTGGGGACCTAGGAGAAATCACTTCAAGAGATGTCTTGAAAAGTGTGTCACAGTCAACGCATTTGGGTGGACGGTCGTAAATTATGTAAATCTTACAGTAGGTTAATACATGTGGTTGAATCCTATGGAACAGACCTCAGGCGGGGAGGTAGCCCAGTTGGAGGGATAAACCTCATTAAAAAATATAATATGCTTTACTTTCTACATTACTCTCTTAATACTCATCTTCCTTGATCAATTTCCTCAATGTCCTTGACTTTATTATTTAGCGTTCTTGAGTTTACTATTATCTATTATATTATGTGATTAAGTTTACATTTGCAAATATTTGTGATCAACCTATTCACCCCCTCTATGGTGACTAAGCTTACTTGGGACTAACAATTAGTAACAAAGCTAGTCTCACCTCTTGTGACTTAATCATTAAGTGATTAAAGATTTGTGTCTTCCTCTAGAATGGCTGAAATCAGTTAAGGTAGATTGTGCCTAGATCCCTTTGATTTTCTCGATCTAACTTTGCTCATTGAAAGAAACTTATGCGAATTAGGCTAATTGGTCAAGATGATGACATATGGAACATAGTGTCAAGGGCCCCTATTTGAATCATATACAAAATTGGCACTTAACCAGCACACGCCTAAAGAGCATTAAAGAGTCTAGAAAAATCACAAGGCACTTAATCCTTTGTATTGTGCTTCAGATGCTAATGACTGTAACAAAATTTCTTCTTGTGAAACAGCAATTCAAGTGTAGAACACTTTAGTTACCACATATGAAGGTACCAATCACTTTAGGGAATCAAAGATATGCATCTATGTGCACCACTATGAGCTTTTCAAGATGCTTTCAAATGCAGGTGTGAAGGAGATGTACAATTAGATTCATTGACATCATCAACAACCTCAAGTCTCATGGAAAAGTCTATTCAAATGAAGAGATAGTGAGGAAGTTATTGAGAAGACTCCTAAGGAACCAATGGGGAGCCAAGGTCATGACCATTGAAGAGTCTTAAAACCTGAAGGCCTTGAAGATAGAGGATTTGGTTGAGAAATTCCTACTTATGAAATCCACCTCAAGAAAGAGCAATGCCCTTTGATCTGACCAATGCCCCTGCGGCCTTTGTGGATCTTATGAAAAGAGTTTTTGGACCCTATTTAGACAAGTTTGTGGTAGTGTTTATACATGACATCTTGATATATTCTAAGGATAGAGATAAACAAACTATTCATTTGAGAACAATGTTATAAACCTTAAGGGAACCCCAATTATATGGAAAATTGAAGAAGTGTAAATTTTGGTTAGAAAAAGACGTATTTTTGGGACATGTAGTTTCAAAGGAAGGAATTAAAGTTGACCCCCAGAAGGTGAAAGCAATTGCAGAGTGGTAAAAGCCTACCAATGTCACTGAGATTAGAAGCTTCTTAGGCTTCGCTGCCTATTATCATAGGTTTGTGAAGGAGTTTTCGAAGATAGCATCTCCCCTGACCAATTTATTGAAGAAAGCTATTAAGTTTGAGGAGATAAAGAAGTGTAAAAACGCATTTCAAGAGTTAAGGTAGCGATTAACTACTACCCCAATCCTAAGTCTACCAATAGAGGGGAAGGAGTACACTATCTACAGTAATGCATCAAAGATAGGTTAGGGTGTGTTCTAATGCAAGGAGATAAAGTGGAGAGGAATTACCCTTCCTGCGATCTACAGCTAGCGGCTATGGTCTTTGTATAGAAAATATGGAGGCATTACCTATACGGAGTACCATGTAAGATCTTTACGGATCATCAAAGCTTGAAGTATATCTTCACTCAGAAGGTGCTCAATTTAAAACAAAGGCATTGTTTAGAATTCCTTAAAGATTATAACTATAGATCCAATATCACCTAAGCAAGACAAATGTTATGGCAAATGCCTTGAGTAGGAAGACACAACATAGCTTGAACAGTATAGCAATTACTCAGTTGAACCTCTTGAGAGAGTTTGAGGACTTCAGTATACAATTAGTGTCATAAGAGTAAGCAAGTAATCATCAGCACTTACCTTGTAGCCCACCATAGTCGCCTGGGTTTGTAGTACATGAAGATGGGACCTTGCGATTTCAGAATCACCTGTGTGTACCTAAAATGAAGAATTAAGGAAGAAGATCTCCGAGGAGGCTCACAACACTCGATACTCGATGCACCTAGGAGGCACCAAGATGTATAAGTTCCTGAGACAATACTTTTGGTTCAATAATATCAAGAAAGAGATTGCAGAGTATGTAGACAAGTGTCTAATTGGCCAAAAGGTTAAAGTTGACATCAACGTCCCATGGGTGAACTACGACCTTTAGAAATTCCCACTTGGAAATGGGACTCTATCTCAATGGACTTCATCTTGGGATTACCTCTTTCTACTTCAAAGAAGAATGTCATCTAGGTAATAGTCGATCGACTCACTAAATCTGCCCATTTTCTTCTAATTCGAGATATTGGAGAGTTGAAAGACTAGGCTATCCATATGTTAAGGAGATAGTTCAATTGTATGAGATTCTATTAGACATAGTGTCTGATAAAGATAAGAGATTCCAAGCGCATTTTAGGCAAGTGCTTCAAAAGCCTTTAGAACCAAATTAAATTTTAATAGCTCTTATCATTTGAAAACAGATAGGCAAATCGAAAGAGTGAATCAAATTCTAGAAGACATGTTAAGAGCCTATCTATTAGAGTTCCAAGGGAAGTGGGAAGACGATTTACCATTGGTGGAATTTTCTTACAACAGTAGTTATCAATTCACCATTAAAATGGCCCTGTTTGAAGCTCTATATAGAAGAAAATGTAGGAACCCTTTGTGCTGGAGTGGCTTGGATGAAGCATTGGCTTGGGCCCAGAATTGATCCAAGAAATGACTAAAACAATAAGAAAAATTTGAGAGCACATTCGTGCTGCCCAGAGCCATAAAAAAAAAGCTATGCCGACAAAAGAAGGAGGTATCTGAAGTTTCAAATAAGCGATAAAGTCTTTTTGAAGGTTTTGCCAACTAAGGGTATAAGGAGATTAGGACTGCGAGGCAAATTGAGGCTAAGATATATTGGGCCTTATTAAGTTATTGAAAAGTTGAATCCTGTAGCTTATTGACTAGATCTACCTGTGGAACTCGAACACATACATAATGTAATAACCCAACCCTAACTCATATTTATTTATTTAAATCGTATTTATTTATTTAATTAATTATGTTTATTCATTTAATTAATTATCTTTATTGATTTAATCACTCATGGTTATTTGTTTAACTAAATCATGTTTATTAATTTAGTTACACTCAATTTATATATTTATCGAATTACCTTATGTCATTTAAATTTTTTGCTTTCATTTATCGTATTTAATCATCCCAGTTGAGGGATATTTCATTTGGGTCTCATTTTGCAATTCAAGTTTAATTGATTGTTAATTCAAGTTTTGTTGATTGATTAAATATCGAGTGAATCGATAGTAGGCTTCGATAAATATGGTTTAAGAAATTATTATTATTATCATTATTATTATTATTTTTTTATAACCTCACAAAAATTTAATTTTGAGCTACGAAAATTCAATCGCATACGGTTTACTTCCCTTCCCGGGCCCAAACCGTATAAGCCAATCATAGCCAAAGAAGCTTGCATTGTTAACCATGATTTAAATCTAAACGTAAACTTAACCATGGTTAGTCAAAAAGCTCCTTTATGGGAGGTTGAATATTAGCCAAGTTATGTTGATTTATTTCTACCCAAATGAAACCCACACACACTCATCTTCTCTCCTCTTTCTCTCTCTTTTTAAGCTCCAAGTAAGTGATCTCAACTTGGATTCTTTTCATTTTGATTTTTATTTTCGTGATTTGGGTTTTGATCATGTTCTTTGCAAGGAAACAAGAGTTATTTTGATGTTTTTAATTGTGGATTGAGCTTGAAGCATGCTAGGGTTTAGGGGTTTGCCATGATCATGTTAACTTAAGCCAAGTGATGGATTTGAATTGTTTTACGTATGATTTTGTAATTTTTAGTCTTATTGATGATTATGATGGTGTTTTTGGTGATTTAGAATGAGTTAAAGTGAGTTCATGTTGGCCATAAACTAGGGTTCTAATGATATTGCAAGGCTTAGCTCTCCTTTAATGGCAAGCATGTTATTTGTGTATATTTGATTGAGAAATGAATCCTTGATGTATATGATTATGAAGTGAAATTGAGTACTATGACTTAATATGGTGACAGAAAGGACCAAAGCTTTGTTAAATGATTTTAAGGAGTGATTTTAGATGAGGATTTATGTGAAAAGAAAGGAAAAAATAGTGATAATGTGGCTGTGAACTGACAGAAAATAGAGAACACTTTGTCATTAAACTGGTAATGATCGACCGAGCTAAAAATTATGATTTTTAGTAGGTCGTTAGACCAGTGAGTTACCATTCAAATACCTTTTGAATCGCCTTAATTTGGATTCTGTGGAAAAAGTTATGGCTGTTTTGCTAGAACTGCGCAAGTTCGACCAAAACTGACACACTTGTATTCTAACCCCATTTTGGAAACCCTATTATGGGAATCATATTTTTTATTGCAAATGAAGTTTTTTAGGACTTCTTAATCTTTCTATATTGGCATTTTAGGTCTCCATTTGAGGGCAAAGGTGAAAGTTATGAATTTTTGAAGTGAACTAGCCTGCTTTGGTGTAAATTAGGCTATTATCGCAATTTTTGTGCAGCATATACTTTGAGGAAAATTCTAAACATTTTACTGTAGATTGTCTATATTATTTTTGAATTTCCTATACAATTTCATGATTTTTGGTTGAGTATTTTGAGTTTGGTAATTTTTGAAACCATTTTGAGTAATTGTGTAAAGAGCAATAATAAAGATTGAGTGAGATTAATCATGCACTCATTTTGTGTGTTTTGGGCCAAGTAAGGTCATTTAAGGGGGAAACGAATGTTATGGGGTTTAATAAGGCATTTAACTCAATTATGGAGAGAAAGGAAGACAAGTATGTATTGTGAGAGTACATTTATGAGTTATGGACTTTACAAAGGAAAATACCAAGCTTAATGAGTTTAATAGCTTCTATGGTTTTTAATGACTCATTCGGGGTGGAAAACTATGTTTATTGGGCTTATGAATGAAATATGAGAAGTAGGGAAAGTAATGATTCAAGAAACAGTATTTATCAGATCACACTTAGTGTTATATATGCCATTTTTAACCAAGACACATCTCTCTAGGCCTTAAATCCATATTAGCAGTTTGTTTCAGAGGTATCAAAAAAAAAAAACAATCAATATTTCATTATAACCATCATGAAGGTCTATTACCAAGAATCATTTACTCTTATTGTCAATCCATTTATAACCATCGAGGCCTTTTCCTTTTTAATCTCATCTATCTTATTGTGGTTTATTTTACTTTCATTTAACTATATATTAGATTAATTACTTTTAATTATCCAGTTTTGGGGTTATCTTAGCATAACCTATCTTACAAGTTATATGAGTTACTGAAAATCTATCAAAATTACAAGTTATGTGAGTATCATTTACTGACTACATATATCTACAATTATATTTGTGAAACAGAGTCGAGGCCTAATTTATCGTTCCCCGTTATGCATAAGTTTTATCAATTCGAAACATATTTATCAAATCCGAATCCATTTTAAAGACTCAAGGTACGTTCATTGCCTGTATCACCATTTTATCAAGTTATAATATCATTTGGTAAGTATACCAATGAATTAGTTTAATAACAGATTTACCACATAATTAGTGACCCCGTTAGTGGTAGGGCGAAGGCCCTTCAATTAGTGATACATCGCGATGTCAGGCCAGGGTTTTTGATCGACCTGGCAGGTGTGCACCTATCAATAGATCATCATATCTATTAAGGGGTTCACTTACAGATAATAATGAGCAATTCAGTTTTATGTTACTTACATTTCCATTGGTATTGCGAACTAAATGAATTGCAAAGGCAGATACCCATCAACAGTGTTTCTACACTCATTTTACAATACAGAAATGCATTTACTGAGTTTTAGCTCGCATTTTCGAATTATTTTCATATTTTCCATTTTAGGTGATGAAGTATCACATGTTTCTCCATTCAGCAAGCCCTTTTGGAAGTCATCAAATGCTTACAATGGATTTAGCATAGCATGAATGTTGTGATCAACCTCAAGGTCAAGTTGGATTTATATTCAACATACTTCTGTAGTGTGGAATGCTAGTTAGCACATGGTACGATTAAGTCAATTGTACTGAAGTTAAACTATTATGAACTTTAGACTTGGAGTGTTTAAGTTTAATAGATATTGTGATTGTGAATGTAACAGTCCAACCCTAAATTATGTTATTCATTTCATTTCATTAATCCAAAGGATTAATTTCATTTCATTTACATCATCTCTTTTTGTTATTCCCATTTAGACATTTCTAACTAGGCTCTCACTTTGCAATTCATGTGTTTTGTTTTAAATCGATTTAGGCCTTGATATTTTATGAATTTAACGATTTAATTCTTTTTCATGACACTAAAATCATTTAATCTCAGAATTTGACAAAAAAAAAAATTTCGCAAACGCACTCGGTTTCAGTTCTTTCTCTAAACCCGAGCCCGTTTAGGGCCGTTTGTAACGCAGCAAGACTTGATCGGTATGTGTTTAGCTAAACCCTCTTAATTAAGCCTTAATTAAGCTTGATATTTTTGACTTTTCTACTTTTAATTTCAGCCAAGTAAAATGTAAATGTAAAATGTAAAATTTTCATTTTTGATTCATTTTTAACCAAGCTTTCATGAAACTTTATCTCTCTTCCCTCTCCTCCTTCTCTCTACACGGCAGGCAGCTGCAAAACCCCCTTCCCAGCCACCTTTCAACCACCAAAAAGCCACAAAACAACCCCCACTCACCACCCCCAAACACCCCTTTCACTTCCACAAGCATCAAGAATCATTTCTACCACTTTTTCAATCACAAAGTGAGTTTTCTTTTCACCCCTATGCTGATTTTTGTTTTTGATTCTTGCTCTTGTTGGTTTTGTTTCTTATTTTGGTTGTTTTAGTGATGGATTATGTTGGTTTTTATGGTATTAAGAAGCATCTAGTTGATGGATTATGTTGGAGTTGAAATTGGATGAGGTTAGGGTTAGGGTTTCATCTTAATCATGCAAGCTTCTTGTTCAAGTGTTGTTTAGTGATTGATCTATCCTTGTTTTTGTTTATCTCTTAATATATTGAAGTTTGTCATGTTGTTTATGGTGATTTGAAAAGTTGGGAGTGAGTTCAAAGTGACCTAAAGTTAGGGTTTTGTTCAAAATGCAAGGTTTGAATCAACTAAGTGTAAATTTGAGGTATGTGTATATATGTGACTAGAAAAGGAGTTTTATTTGATATGAATATGAAGAGGAATCATGTATGGTGTTTGTGTATGATGTTGGTATGTACCAAAGTGTATTTACATACTCTTAAGAAAGAGTTTGAGTTGAGGTTTGGGGTAATAAGTGAAGGAAAACACTAAAACAGAGCTGCTGGAATTTTCAGAAAAACAGGACAGCCTTTGAAATGAAACTGGTAGTGATCGGCACAGCCAAAAATTCTGATTTTTGGTGGGTAGATAGGTCAGTGTGTTAGCTTCAAAATGGCTTTTGAATCGCATCAATCCGAGGTCTGTGGAGAAAGTTATGGTCATTTTACCGAACCTGCGCAGGATGGGTTTAAAACTGACATGTTGATGTTCTAGCCCTATTTTAGGAACCCTATCATGGGAATCATGTTCCGTGTGCTGAATGAAAGTTTTAGAAGACTTCCTAAGCTGTTTATATTGGTGTATTACGTCTCATTTTGAGGTCGGGAGTATAAGTTCTGTTATATTCTTTCCATACCCTCGTCAACTCGCTTCCATGCCTTAAATCGGCATTTCCATAATTTATTTAGCTTCAGTCCTATTTAACTTCTGTATTTTAGATCAACCCACAAACTGGTTTGCACACATTCTTTATAAGCTATTTTTCATTAAGGGTATCCTTTATGCTAGTATTATTTACAAGTGTTCATTATAAGAACAGGTGCATTTCTGATCTCATGTTCCTGTAATGATCTTTTGAACAGAATCAAGGCCTAAGCTCTCATTCTCTCCATTTTAGTGCATCTCTTTACTCTGTGAATTAGCTTTTAAAACCTTCAGGTACGTTCATTGACTGTATCTTTAGAAATCAACACGTATTTATCGAAATTGTAATGTTTTGGTAACTACATCAATGAATCAATTGAATTATTACTTTATCACATAATTAGTGACCCCATCAGTTATCAGTTATAGGGCTTTGCCCTCCAGTTACCCGCGCGGCTTCAGGCTAGGTCCTTCGGTCGGCTTGGCAGGTGTACACCTATTCACAGATCGTAACAGTTACTAAGGGGTGCACTAACAGATAATAATTAGCAATGCAGTTTTATATGTATCTTATTCCCTGTTTTCACTTAAAATGAATTGCAAGTGGGCCCTAAATTACTTTTCAATGAACTTTTAACAGTACAGGGATGCATGTACTGAGCTTTGGCTCACAGTTCGAAATATTTTTATGTTTTGTTTTAGGAAAATGTTCAGTGAACCGCCCTGAGGCGGGCAGGGAGGCCGGAGGTGATAAATGAGGCAGAACCATTCATGTGGTTGACGGTGTGGGAGAGCTAAGATGCTATCGTGCCATATTGTGATGTATTTTTGGAGTGCTTAATGTATCTTAAGTTAACTTATGTATTTTGATGTTGCGACTGTATTTCTAAATCGAGTTATGTAAGCTGGTGTTACCCTTGGGATGTTAGAACCTTTTTGTACATAAATAAATGGTTTGGGTGTTATGATGGGGTATACCTTGTTATGGGGTAACCTTTGGGTTAGGACAACTTTTCATGTTTAGTGGAAGCCTTGTTCTTCATGGACGGCGGTAACGCCCCGTTCATTGAATTATTGTATCTTATGGATAACCTTAAGCAGATGAATGCAGGCAATGAATCATGTATACTTGGGGTGTTACAGATTTGGTATCAGTGCCAGGTTGAGATTTTCTAGAGGAATGTAGAGTTCGAAACTATAGGGTGAGAATGGTAGTAGTGAGGGGGCTATCTATGGTATATTGCTAGAATGATATTAAGAGTGTAATAACGATATTATACTGCCAGTTGCTTTCATTTGTATGTTTCTTGTTTATGGATATGCATGCCTCTCATATATGTGTTTTCTTTGTTAGATGGACCCTTACGGTGTTAATATGCTGCCGGAGGGATCTATGATAGCTCACATTGCATTGCTGCACATGAGTATGGAAGCCCATGCGCAGGACCCTTATTCCGAGTTCCATAGTATTAACGTTCGTGCACAAAGACTGCTTGGGTCCTTACCCTCGGTTGGCCCGTGGGTAGAGTTTAGGCAATGTTACCAGAACTTCATGATGACGGGGAACCCAGGCTTGGACGGGCCTAGGTTTCAGGCCCATGGGGCGTGGATGACTCTCACTACGGAATTGTTATTGAGAGAGGAATTTGAATTGAGGGGACTTACTATGGAAACTCTTCAGCACGTTTTCCCCCTACATCAGGTCCATCCTCCACCTGTAGCCCCGGTACCAGCATAGGGGCCACGCTCCCCGCCAGCACCAGCACAGGAGCCACCCATTCCGCCTGCACCAGACACCCCACTGCTACCTGATAGCCCTGGGGAGGCTTACGTGGTAATAGACATCCCCAGCACCCCAGAAGTTGTGGTGATTAGCTCTGGGGATGAGGACCACCAGGGCAATGAGGACGACCCAGAGGAGGATGATCCCGAAGAGAATCAAGACAGTGATGAGATGGGGATAGGGCAGCAAGGGGAACAAGAGGCGGATGAGTTGATGATGGACTTAGAGGAGGAGCATGAGCCACAAGTTCAACAGGAGGTCGATAGTGCCGAATCAGAGGCATCTACGAGTAGCTTTGATTCAGGTGAAGAACCTGATGATGAGTCTGACCCAGATTACGATCCATCTAGGGATCATTAGGTGGTTCTATGGGCTGGTCTAGTGGTTTCATTTTGAGCCCGGTGTGTAGCTATGGTTTGGCTGGATTGGATAATTACATTTTGTGGGACATCTGATATTGTATATAGTTAGTTCAATCCTCGCCAATCGTAATGATAGGGTCCGTACCTCTTTTTGGTTATGTGACGGACTTAGTGCCCAGGGGCTCTTTAGTCCTTAGTGATAGAGAACTTAGCTAGGTATAATATGCTTTTGTTGCTCATGTAGCTTATGTATATAAATCAACGATGTATGTAAGTAAGCAGTTTTGAAATGAAATGATGATGCTTTAAGTTATGATATAATCTTCAAACCACCTCTTATGTATTTATTAGGCATGTTTATCTTATGTATCTAGGGGTTCCAGTGTTTGAATTGCTTTATTTAATGTATGATCAGAATGTCCCAGTCTGTACACAACAACATGGAGGTTCAAGTAGAGGACAATATGGAACAAGGCCAGGGATCAGGTGATCAAGCCTCCTGCCAGGAACCACCACATGATGACACGCCACCATTGCCCTCTGTATTAGCTAGCAACTTAGGAAACCCGAGTTATTGGCCAACGTTAGTTGCGGAATTGATGAAGCGAATTCCCCAGGTACCTGTTGAAACCCCTCCTAAAGAGGATAAATTGGCAGACAGGGTAGCTCGGCGCAACCCTAAAGTTTATAATGGATCGTATGATCCAATAGTGCTAGAGGAATGGATAAGGGGAATGGAGAAAGTTTTCACGGTAGTTGGGGTACCAGAGGAAAAGAAAATGGACATTGGGACGTATTATTTATCAGGTGAAGCTGACATTTGGTGGAGTACTGTGAAGGATAAGCTCCTAGGGCCTGAATTCACCTGGAGTAAATTTTTAGTGGAGTTGAGGGCGAAATTTTACCCAGCTGTGGTGCAAAGGCAAAAGGAAAAGGAATTTATGGAGTTGAAAATGAGCGGCAGCATGTCAGTGATGCAATATGCTAGTAAGTTCACAGAACTATCTAGGTTTGTCCCTGAATTTGTATCCTCTGAAAGGTTAAAGATGAGAAGGTTCGAGGAAGGTTTGGCCTTCTACATCCGAAATCACTTAGCGGGGCAACCAATTTTGACTTATCAAGAACTATATGAGCGAGCAGCTGAAGTGGAACGAGTGAAGACGGAGTTGAGAGCTCTGAATCCAATCAACCATAAGAGAAAGGGGTTTGAACGGGGGACTTCGAGTGAAAGTGTGAATCAGAACCAGAAAAAGCCTCCTCCTCTTCCCCCTAAGAGCCGTCCCGTGGACTCGACAGTACCCGTACCCTGTGCGAAGTGTGGAAGAACAAATCACACCACTCCTGAATGTCGAGTTGGCAGCAACAAATGCATGTGGTGTGGAAGTCCTGATCACCTCATCGCTGTATGCCCCCGCCGACTGAAAGCCGTAGACAAAGGCACAGCAAAACCTTTGGCTCCGCCCCACCAGGGACCCCCACCTGCAAGGCCTGCAGTTGCAGGAAGGGCGTTTGTGATGAACAAAAAGGAAGCTGCTACCTCTGATACGGTAGTCACTGGAACTCTCTTTTTAAATTCAAAGCCATTTTGTGTATTATTTGATTCGGGCGCCACTCATTCGTTTATATCTACCCGATCTGCTATACAATTGAGTCTGGAGAACAAAAAGATGGAAACCAATTATAGAATTAAGCTACCCAACAATTCTGTGATTGAGTGCCCCTTCTCTTTTGAACTTGTCCCCATCATCATTGGTAAAGCTACTTTCCCTGTGGATTTGATTCAATTTGACTTGTCTGATTTTGATATCATTTTGGGGATGAATTGGTTGCACACTTATGGAGCCAAAATTAGCTGTGAAGATCTTAAGGTTATTTTGAAGGATGAGAAAGGGAGAAGAGTGTGTTTTTATGGGCAGAGAGAGGCAAAAACTTGTTCTTTAATTTCCGCTATGAAAGCAAGCAAGCTGTTATATCAGGGGTGTATCGGGTATTGGTGTTATGCTATTGACTCCCAAACAAAAGAAGAGAAAACGGAGAATATCCCTGTAGTTTGTGAATTTGAAGATGTTTTTCCTGAGGAGTTACCAGGACTACCCCCACAAAGGGAAATTGATTTTGGCATCGAATTAATTCCTGGGGCCCAACCTATTTCGAAAGCCCCGTATCGTATGGCCCCAACTGAGCTCAAGGAATTAAAGATTCGACTAGATGAACTGTTACAGAAGGGTTTTATTAGGCCAAGTGTGTCACCGTGGGGTGCCCCAGTGTTGTTTGTTAAGAAAAAGGATGGAACCTTAATACTCTGTATTGATTACAGGGAGTTGAACAAGATTACCGTCAAAAACAAATATCCTCTGCCACGAATAGATGATTTGTTTGATCAACTACAAGGAGCAGGAGTATTCTCTAAAATTGATTTGAGGTCAGGGTACCATCAACTTAGGATTAAGCCTGAGGACATTCCTAAGACAGCGTTTAGGACCAGGTACGGTCACTATGAGTTCACGGTGATGCCTTTTGGTCTCACTAATGCTCCTGCAGCCTTCATGGACCTTATGAACAGGGTTTTCAGACCTTATTTAGACAAGTTTGTAGTGGTGTTCATAGATGATATCCTTATCTATTCTAAGGATAAAGAGGAACATGCTGATCAATTGCGGATAGTATTGCAAACTTTGAGGGAACATCAACTTTATGGCAAGTTAAAGAAATGTGAATTTTGGTTGGAGGAAGTGGTATTTTTGGGGCATGTGATTACCAAAGAAGGAATTAAAGTTGACCCCCAAAAGGTGAAAGCAATCACAGAATGGCCAAGGCCCACTAATGTCACTGAGATTAGAAGCTTTCTGGGTTTAGCAGGTTATTATCGAAGGTTCATCAAGGACCTTTCGAAAATAGCATCACCACTGACCAATTTACTAAAGAAGGTGAATAAGTTTGAGTGGACTGAAAGGTGTGAGAAAGCTTTCCAAGAGCTAAGACAGCGATTAACTGCCGCCCCAATCCTAACATTACCAATGGAAGGAAAGGAGTATACCGTCTATAGTGATGCTTCGAAAAACGGTTTGGGGTGCGTACTGATGCAGGAGGACAAAGTAGTAGCTTATGCCTCTAGGCAACTCAAGCCATATGAGAAAAACTACCCTGCCCATGACTTGGAATTAGCAGCCGTGGTCTTTGCATTGAAAATATGGAGACATTATTTATATGGGGTATCGTGCAAGATCTATACTGATCATCAAAGTTTAAAGTATCTCTTCACCCAGAAGGAGCTCAATTTGAGACAACGGCGTTGGCTTGAGTTACTCAAAGACTATGATTTGCAGATTCAATATCATCCTGGTAAAGCAAATGTGGTGGCGGATGCTCTAAGTAGGAAGGCGCAACATAGCTTGAACACTGTGGTGATTACTCAATTGAATCTCCTAAGAGAACTTGAGGCCTTTGGGATTCAATTGGTGTCCCATGGACAAATGAAGGCTCGATTATCAGCGCTCACTATACAACCTTACTTAGGGGAAGCAATTCGACTGAACCAGGAAAGTGATCCCGAACTTCAAAGAATAAAACAAAATTTAGAGAAAGGGAAGTCTCCGGGATTTGTAGTACATGAGGATGGCACTTTAAGGTTCCAGAATTGCCTATGTGTGCCCAAAAATGGAGAATTAAGAAAGCAGATCCTGGAAGAGGCTCACAATACTCGTTATTCAGTGCATCCAGGAGGCACTAAGATGTACAGAGATTTGAGACAATATTTTTGGTGGAATAATATGAAGAAGGACGTTGCAGAATATGTGGATAAGTGTTTAATTTGTCAGAAAGTTAAAGCAGAGCATCAACGTCCTGTGGGTGAACTACGACCCTTAGAAATTCCCACTTGGAAGTGGGATTCAATCTCGATGGACTTTGTTATGGGTTTACCGCTTTCTGCCTCGAAAAAGAATGCTATCTGGGTCATAGTTGATCGACTCACCAAGTCAGCTCATTTCCTGCCCATCAAGGATACTTGGGGAGTTGAAAAACTAGCGCAACTGTATGTCAAGGAGATAGTCCGTCTGCATGGGATCCCTTTAGACATAGTCTCAGATAGGGATCAAAGATTCCAAGCACGTTTCTGGCAAGCGCTTCAAAAAGCCTTTGGGACCAAACTAAGCTTTAGTAGTTCCTACCACCCAGAAACAGATGGACAAACTGAGAGGGTGAATCAAATTTTGGAAGACATGCTGAGAGCTTGTGTATTGGAGTTTCAAGGGAAGTGGGAAGATGACTTGCCTTTGGTGGAATTCTCTTATAACAATAGCTATCAATCCACCATCAAGATGGCCCCATTTGAGGCTTTATACGGGAGGAAATGTAGAACCCCGTTGTGCTGGAGTGATTTGGACGAGGCATTGATTATAGGTCCTGAAATGATCCAAGAGACCACTGAAACAATAAGAAAAATTCGGGAACATATCAGGATCGCCTAAAGTCGACAAAAAAGTTATACAGATAAAAGAAGAAGGCCTCTAGAGTTCCAAGTAGGCGATAAAGTTTTTCTAAAAGTCTCACCAACCAAAGGTATCAAAAGGTTCGGAGTGCGGGGCAAATTGAGTCCAAGGTACATTGGACCTTACGAAATCATCGAAAAGGTGCATCCTGTCGCTTATCGGCTAGATCTGCCTACAGAACTTGAGCACGTACATAACGTGTTCCATGTCTCTCAGCTTAAGAAATACATTCCAGATCCAGACCATACCATTGTAGCTGAACCTATCGAGATTATGGAAGATCTAGTATATGAGGAGCGTCCTGTCCAAATACTAGATCGCAGGATCAAGCAGCTGCGCAACAAGCAGATACCATTGGTCAAAGTACTTTGGACAAACCATACCTCCCAAGAAGCCACCTGGGAGTCCGAAGAGGCTATGAGAACAGCATATCCATATTTATTTGAGGTAATCGTGCATGATATGGTGAAATTCCTTAGTTTCGAGGACGAAACTTTTAAGGGGGGGAGACTATAGCAGTCCAACCCTAAATTATGTTATTCATTTCATTTCATTAATCCAAAGGATTAATTTCATTTCATTCACATCATCTCTTTTTGTTATTCCCATTTAGACATTTCTAACTAGGCCCTCACTTTGCAATTCATGTGTTTTGTTTTAAATCGATTTAGGTCTTGATATTTTACGAATTTAACGATTTAATTCTTTTTCATGACACTAAAATCATTTAATCTCAGACTTTGACAAAAAAAAAAAAAAATTTCGCAAACGCACTCGGTTTCAGTTCTTTCTCTAAACCCGAGCCCGTTTAGGGCCGTTTGTAACGCAGCAAGACTTGATCTGTATTTGTTTAGCTAAACCCTCTTAATTAAGCCTTAATTAAGCTTGATATTTTTGACTTTTCTACTTTTAATTTCAGCCAAGTAAAATGTAAATATAAAATGTAAAATTTTCATTTTTGATTCATTTTTAACCAAGCTTTCATGAAACTTTATCTCTCTTCCCTCTCCTCCTTCTCTCTACACGGCAGGCAGCTGCAAAACCTCCCTTCCCAGCCACCTTTCAACCACCAAAAAGCCACAAAACAACCCCCACTCACCACCCCCAAACACCCCTTTCACTTCCACAAGCATCAAGAATCATTTCTACCACTTTTTCAATCACAAAGTGAGTTTTCTTTTCACCCCTATGCTGATTTTTGTTTTTGATTCTTGCTCTTGTTGGTTTTGTTTCTTATTTTGGTTGTTTTAGTGATGGATTATGTTGGTTTTTATGGTATTAAGAAGCATCTAGTTGATGGATTATGTTGGAGCTGAAATTGGATGAGGTTAGGGTTAGGGTTTCATCTTAATCATGCAAGCTTCTTGTTCAAGTGTTGTTTAGTGATTGATCTATCCTTGTTTTTGCTTATCTCTTAATATATTGAAGTTTGTTATGTTGTTTATGGTGATTTGAAAAGTGGGGAGTGAGTTCAAAGTGACCTAAAGTTAGGGTTTTGTTCAAAATGCAAGGTTTGAATCAACTAAGTGTAAATTTGAGGTATGTGTATATATGTGACTAGAAAAGGAGTTTTATTTGATATGAATATGAAGAGGAATCATGTATGGTATTTGTGTATGATGTTGGTATGTACCAAAGTGTATTTACATACCCTTAAGAAAGAGTTTGAGTTGAGGTTTGGGGTAATAAGTGAAGGAAAACACTAAAACAGAGCTGCTGGAATTTTCAGAAAAACAGGACCGTTGAAATGAAACTGGTAGTGATCGGCCCAGCCAAAAATTCTGATTTTTGGTGGGTAGATAGGTCAGTGTGTTAGCTTCAAAATGGCTCTTGAATTGCATCAATCCGAGGTCTGTGGAGAAAGTTATGGTCATTTTACCGAACCTGCGCAGGATGGGTTTAAAACTGACATGTTGATGTTCTAGCCCTATTTTAGGAACCCTGTCATGGGAATCATGTTCCGTGTGCTGAATGAAAGTTTTAGAAGACTTCCTAAGCTGTTTATATTGGTGTATTACGTCTCATTTTGAGGTCGGGAGTATAAGTTCTGTTATATTCTTTCCATACCCTCGTCACAAGCCCTTACTCTCTAAACTCGCTTCCATGCCTTAAATCGGCATTTCCATAATTTATTTAGCTTCAGTCTTATTTAACTTCTGTATTTTAGATCAACCCACAAACTGGTTTGCACACATTCTTTATAAGCTATTTTTCATTAAGGGTATCCTTTATGCTAGTATTATTTACAAGTGTTCATTATAAGAACAGGTGCATTTCTGATCTCATGTTCCTGTAATGATCTTTTGAACAGAATCAAGGCCTAAGCTCTCATTCTCTCCATTTTAGTGCATCTATTTACTCTGTGAATTAGCTTTAAAAACCTTCAGGTACGTTCATTGCCTGTATCTTTAGAAATCAACATGTATTTATCGAAATTGTAATGTTTTGGTAAGTACATCAATGAATCAATTGAATTATTACTTTATCACATAATTAGTGACCCCATCAGTTATCAGTTATAGAGCTTTGACCTCCAGTTACCCGCGCGGCTTCAGGCCAGGTCCTTCGGTTGGCTTGGCAGGTGTACACCTATTCACAGATCGTAACAGTTACTAAGGGGTGCACTAACAGATAATAATTAGCAATGCAATTTTATATGTATCTTATTCCCTGTTTTCACTTAAAATGAATTGCAAGTGGGCCCTAAATTACTTTTCAATGAACTTTTAACAGTACAGGGATGCATGTACTGAGCTTTGGCTCACAGTTCGAAATATTTTTATGTTTTGTTTTAGGAAAATGTTCAGTGAACCGCCCTGAGGCGGGCAGGGAGGCCGGAGGTGATAAATGAGGCAGAACCATTCATGTGGTTGACGGTGTGGGAGAGCTAAGATGCTATCGTGCCATATTGTGATGTATTTTTGGAGTGCTTAATGTATTTTAAGTTAACTTATGTATTTTGATGTTGCGACTGTATTTCTAAATCGAGTTATGTAAGCTGGTGTTACCCTTGGGATGTTAGAACCTTTTTGTATATAAATAAATGGTTTGGGTGTTATGATGGGGTATACCTTGTTATGGGGTAACCTTTGGGTTAGGACAACTTTTCATGTTTAGTGGAAGCCTTGTCCTTCATGGACGGCGGTAACGCCCCGTTCATTGAATTATTGTATCTTATGGATAACCTTAAGCAGATGAATGCAGGCAATGAATCATGTGTACTTGGGGTGTTATAGTGAACATGAGTTGTGAGATTGAATGGTTTCAGTAAGCCTTGTCCTTATCAGGACGGCGATAATGCCTTCCATTATTAAGTTTTTGGTTGCGGTTATCTATGAATCAAGTAATTAGCAATTTGGGGGCATTACAAATTTAGTATCAGAGCTAAGGTTTGAAGGGCCCCTGTGAGCTATCAAGTGTTTATGAGTGCGCTATCAAGGTGTGTATGAGTTATGTTGGACCAATTAAATGAGCTATTGACTATAAGTTCATATGTATGGGCATATATGGAGGAACCATTTCCATTTGGGTGACTCAATTATTTGGTAATATCCTGAGATTCGAGCATTAGCAAACTGGAGTGTGGAACCATTTGGATCACCTATTAGTGAGGCATGCTCTCATTTATTTGGGAGTTGTGTTGTATGTTTTATTTCTCTCATTTATTTAAAATTTTGCAATCATGCACTCCGGGTGTGTGACCCGTTGAGTTATGAACTCTGTCGTGTGGCCGTTGAACTATTGAAGTGTTTCTCTCTATTTCAGGCATCTATTGTAAGGCTTTAAGTCGGATTTTAGTTAGTTTTTAGGTAGAACTTTATTCGTTTTGCCCCAGGATTTGAGCCTTTTATTGAGGTATGTTAATATACCTAATCTTGAGTACAGTGATGGTTGAAACCTGATGGGGACGCTATTTACAACTTCTGAAGAGATTAATACAGTGTCAATTTAGATGTAAACCTCTAGATGAGGAAATACCTTGTTAGGGCAATATCTTTCAGGTGAACCAGTATGAGATGAATATTACAATGAGTGCTTCTATATAGTGATAACAATTAGTAGCTTATGGTGTGCTACTTAGCATTACATGGGTGGTATAAGTAAGATTAAGCTGTCATGTATAGGAATTATCTGGTCCTGACATTAAGACCTTACATTAGCAATGCTCCCATTACTTCCTATCATTGACTTATTTATGCCCTCGTTATCTTGAATTATTCAGAGGCATCATTACTTTGCCACTAACACTCTCTTGATTTGTAATAGAGTGTTTATGAAAAATCTCATATGTGGTCTATGGGGAGTCCCTTAAACACATCTGAGCAACCTTTCTTATAGGCAATTCAAACCCTGACAATCATAATTGTTAAATTCTCTGTTTCTATAATGGGGCCTATAATGACCCCCGGTATGCATTACTGTGTGATTTACAGTTCTTCCTAAGCATATTTGACCCATTCTACTTACAGTTAAGTCATCACTGTGTTCATATTTTTACTGTCACCTACTTTAACTCCTTGCTTCTATTTGGGCACTATTCATTTATTGCTTGCAAAGCCTTTGGTTGCTTCAAACCCAGTCATTGAGCGTCCTTTCAGCAATTAAATAGATCCATATTATTCGTGTTTCTATAGCACCATAACGTCATGTTGGCATACTACTCTATGGCCGTGACTGCATGTCGTTACTCAAGTTATTTTGGCAATCCTTTTTTAACTAGTGCAACCTATCTTATTAATTATAAACAATGATTTGTGCTATTTTCATCTGCCAGCAGTTTTGGATTTTATAGGCTTACCCAAGACTTCCATTTACTATGGAATGTATTATTGATGGATGCTATCATGTTCAGTCATAAGAATGACTCCTTCATCTTGACGTATAGGCCTTTCAAACACCAGATGAATAAAATTTCCCTTCTGGTGGTGTTGACCCTCATCTTCATCAATTTACTCACATATGGGTACCGTATGACTTTTCAAATGCCTCTTTGGTAATCTGTTAGATTTCTTCACCTTCAGTACTTAGTACTCCCTCTCAACTTCATAACATCGTTCATTTACTTTACTATCATAACCATCATGAATAAACTGCATGTCTTGTATATGCAGGTCATTTATATGCCTTACCTCTCTTATTACAAATCTTTATCTTTTCATTTATTTAGCTTATATGCCAGTCCTTTATAACCAATAAAGAAATATCTTTGCAAGAGTTCATGGTGTGGTTACATCTCTTTACACTTTAGATCATCCCTCATTCTTTTAAATTTACTGAGGCCAGTAGGCAGTTGAATGTGTTATCTTTTATAAATATGCCTCTATTAGTATTGCTGGAACCGTATTCATTAGACATCCAATCCAGTTTGATTGGCATACCTTGTTATCATTATAGGGATGAACTGATTGTGTACTTATAGAAGATGACTTGTAAAGATCTTAAGGCTAGTTTGAGAAATGAGGAAAGACTAGACGTGTTTCTATGGACTGAGAGAAAAAAAATCTTATTTTCGCTCTAATTACACTGTGCAAGCAAGTGAGTTATCGTGTTGGTAATGCATTGAATATTAGTGATATGCCAACCACACTCGGTATATACATATCCACAATTACAGTTTGTGAATTTAGAGATGTTTCATTTGAGGACTTTTAGGACTGTTTTCCCCTAAGAAACATTGATTTTCATATCAACCTAGTTCTAGGTGCTCAATCCATTTTTAGAGCCCCTATCATATGACCCCCAGCAGAGTTCAAGGAACTAAAGATTTAGTAAGATGAGTTGTTATAGAAAGGAGTTATTTGACCAAGTGTGTCACCGTGGGAAACCCTAGTTTTATATGTATGAAGAAGGAAGGCAGAACGTTATGGTTGTGCACTGCGTACAGAGAATTGAACAAGATCACTATAAAAAACAAGTGCCCTATACCTTGAACAAATGATTTATGGGATTAACTGTCAATAACAGAAGTCATTTCTCGGAATGATTTGAGGTCCGGATATCATACCTAAATCATGCAACCACAGTTTATCTTTTGCAAGGATGCCCTTTTATAGTAATTCTTGAAATTGTTTGCTTATCTCATCTTCAAAACTTGATACTATCCAATATTGTTTAATCTCTCTTGCATTTCAACTTGATATTTCCTATTAGCGTGATCTTTCATGCCTTTGTACACCCATTGTTAAATGTGTAATACATTTTTGTTCGACCTTATATGGTTGTCAACATTCCAATGCTCTCGACCTCACTATCTTTATTTCATGATCATGAGTTATAGTTCATTCCGTTGAGAGCCGATTCACACATCTACCTTACATCTCATTTATTCATAATGACAAGCTCGTATAACTTATTCTAAATTTATAACGTAATTTAACTCTCATTAGTGTGGGTGATTGTGATTGTCATAATCCCCTTACTCTCTTTGTTTTGATCTTCAACTCCCACACATATATCTTACATTCTAATAAATAAACTTCTGCATTCTCTATTCAGTCTTATTGTTGTACTCGAATTGGCTTCATATGAGCAAAGGCATGCTCCTATTGTAACTTGCTCAATCTATTTATCTATCCATTGACACTTTGCTCGTCCAATCCATTTATCTATCCATTACACTTTGCTTGTCCAATCTATTTGTCTATCTATTGCACTTTGCTTATCCAATCTATCTATCTATTTATTATACATTTCTTGTCCCATCTATCTATTGCACTTATCTTGTTGCTTGTGGCTATAAAGTCACCTCATTGAAGCTCACTCGCTTGTCATCTTGTTTCCAATTCATCAGTTAAATCCGAGTATAACCAGGCCATCTTTTTCCTTGGTTGATTATTTATTAGACTCTTTATGATCCATATTTATAAATCACAATTCTTGTGACATTATATTTCAGAATTCATCATACACCTACGGTTATCTTTATTCTAACATCCCCATGTTAATCCCTCCTTTATAAATATTTTCTAGTCTCATTGTTTATTTTTTTTGTTCCTAATGACTCACTTGACTACCAATTCCATCATTTTCATCTCTGATCATGTTTATTCTAGCGTCTAATTCGGACTTAGAGTAGATCTTGGACTAGTCTGATGGGGGAAGATCATGTGGTGCATTAAGAACATCAGATGAGGACATTTTGATAAGGGTGTAATCTCAAACAATGTCTAGCGGTCTTAGAGTAATTTAGAAGAAGCATCGAGAATCATGAGACAGTTCAAGTACATGCTAAGGTGACATAAGGACTACACAAGAATCATATGGTCATTTTGACCAAAGAAGGAGACAACCAAAGTTCAGATGAGATATAAAGTATTCCAAAGAGCTTCGCTAGTCAAGGGTGTCAAGAGACTAGATATTAGAGATAATTGAGTACTTGTTACATTGGGCTTTATGAGTTAGTATCAGAATACTTATTAGGAAATGCAATGGTTTCAATACTTATTAGTAGTCAAGACAGAGAACCAGTAGAATAAAGTACCTTCTCTGCAGTAACAAGATTTTCTTTTGAAGAGAATATCAATTTTCAACCAAAGTAATCGAGCCAGTGAAGTCACTGAGGATCTAGATACTTGACCACAGGATTAAGTAGCTGTGCACTTTGGGCTAATCATACCTTTTTGGAGGGAAGCAGTGAAAACCAACTATCCATAATTGAGGTGGCATTGCATACATGATCAAAATCATAAGTTTTGAGGACGAAACTTTTTAAGGGGGAAGGCTGTAATAACCCAACATGAACCCATATTTATATATTTAAATCATATTTATTCATTTAATTAATTATGTTTATTTATTTAATTAATTATGTTCATTGATTTAATCACTCATAGTAATTTGTTTAACCAAATCATGTTTATTAATTCAGTTATACTCAATTTATATATTTATCGAATTACCTTATGTCATTTAAATTTTTTGCTTTTATTTATCGTATTTAATCATTCCGATTTGGGGTTATTTTATTTGGGTCCCATTTTGCAATTCAAGTTTCATTGATTATTAATTCAAGTTTCGTTGATTGATTAAATATCGGGTGAATCGGTGGTAGGTATCGACAATTATGGTTTAAGAAATTATTATTATTATTATTATTATTATTATTATTATTATTATTATTATAACCTCGCAAAAAATTGATTTCGAGCTACGAAAATTCAATCGCATACAGTTTACTTCTCTTCCTGGGCCCAAACCGTCTAAGCCAATCATAGCCGACGAAGCTTGTATTGTTAACCATGATTTAAATCTGACCTCAAACTTCACCATGGTCAGCCAAAAAGCTTTATGGGAGGTTAAATATTAGCCAAGTTATGTTGATTCATTTCTAACCAAGTGAAACCCACACACACTCATCTTCTCTTCTCTTTCTCTCTCTTTTTATGCTCCAAATAAGTGATCTCAACTTGGATTCTTTTTATTTTTATTTTGGTTTTTTTGATTTGGGTTTTGATCATGTTCTTTGGAAGGAAACAAGAGTTATTTTGATATTTTTAGTTGTGTATTGAGCTTGAAGCATGCTAAGGTTTAGGGGTTTGCCATGATCATGTTAGCTTAAGTCAAGTGGTGGATTTGGATTGTTTTGCATATGATTTTGTAATCTTTAGTCTTATTGATAATTATGATGGTGTTTTTGGTGATTTGGAATGAGTTGAAGGTGAGTTCAAGTTGGCCATAAACTAGGGATCTAATGATATTGCAAGGTTTAGGTCTCTTTTAATGGCAAGCATATTATTTGTGTATATTTGATTGAGAAATGAATCCTTGATGTATATGATTATGAAGTGAAATTGAGTATTATGGCTTAATATGGTGATGGGAAGGACCAAAGCTTTGTTAGATGATTTTAAACAGTGATTTTAGATGAGGATTTATGTGAAAAGAAAGGAGAAAACAGTGATAGTGTGGCTGTGAACTGGCAGAAAATAGGGGACACTTTGTCAATAAACTATTGGCCCAACTAAAAATTATGATTTTTGGTGGGTAGATAGATCAGTGAGTTAGCTTTCAAATACCTTTTGAATCGCCTTAATTCAAGTGCTGTGGAAAAAGTTATGGCTGTTTTGCTAGAACTACACAGGTTCGACCAAGACTGACACATTTGTGTTCTAACCCCATTTTGGGAACCCTTGTGTGAATCATATTTTGTGTTGAAATGAAAGTTTTTGAAACTTCTTAATCTTTCCATATTGGGATTTTAGGTCTCCATTTGAGGTCAAGGGTAAAAGTTATAAATTTTTGAAGTAAACTGACCTGCTTTAGTGTAAATTAGGTTGTTATTACAATTTCTGTACAGTGTATATTGGAGGAAAATTCTGAAAATTTTACTGTAGATTGTCCATGTTATTTTCAAATTTCCTATATGATTTCATGAAGTTTGGTTGAGTATTTTGAGTTTGGTGATTTTTGGAAGTATTTTGAGTAATTGTGTAAAGAGCAATAATAAAGATTGAGTGAGATTAATTGTGCACTCATTTTTTGTTTTTTGGGCCAAGTAAGGTCATTTAAGGGGGGAAACAAATGTTATGGGTTTTAATAGGGCATTTAACTCAACCATGGAGAGAAAGGAAGACAAATATGTATTGTGGGAGTATATTCATGAGTTATGGACTTTATAAAGGAAAATACTAAGTTTAATGAGTTTAATAGTTTCTATGATTTTCAATGACTTATTTGGGGTGGAAAACTACGTTTATTGGGCTTATGAATGAAATATGAGAAGTGGGGAGAGTAATGATTTAGGAAATAGTGTTTATCAGATCAAGTTAGTGTTATACATGCCATTTCGAACCAAGATACGTCTCTCTTAGCCTTAAACCTATATTATCAGTTCGTTTCAGAGCTACCAAAAAAACAATCGATCTTTCATTATAACCATTATGAAGGCCTATTGCCAAGAATCATTTACTCTTATTGTTAATCCATTTATAACCATCAAGGCCTTTTCGTTTTTAATATCATCTGTCTTATTGTGGTTTATTTTACTTTCCTTTAACTTTATGTTAGATGAATTACTTTCAATTATCCAGTTTTGGAGTTATCTTAGCATAACCTATCTTACAAGCTATGTGAGTTACTTACTGAATTTCTGTCAAAGTTACAAGTTATGTGAGTATCATTTATTGACTGCACATATCCACAATTGCATTTGTGAAACAGAGTCGAGGTAATTTATCGTTCCCCATTGTGTATAAGTTTTATCAATTCGGAACATATTTATCAAGTCCAAATCTATTTTAAAGACTCAAGACACGCTCATTACCTGTATCTTTAAGATTCAGCACCATTTTATCAAGTTAAAATATCATTTGGTAAGTATACCAATGAATCAGTTTAATCAGAGATTTACCACATAATTAGTGACGTCGTCAGTGGTAGGGCGACAATCCTTCAATCAGTGATACATCGCGATGTCTGGCCAGGGTTCAGGATCGACCTTGTAGGTGTGCACTTATTAATGGATCGTCATATCTATCAAGGGGTTCACTTACAAGTAATAATGAGCAATTCAGTTTTATGTTACTTACATTTCCATTGCCATTGCGAACTAAATGAATTGCAAAGGCGGGCACTCATCAACAGTGTTTCTATGCTCATTTTACAATACAGGAATGCATGTACTGAGTTTTAGCTCACATTTTCGAATTGTTTTCATATTTTCCATTTTAAGTGATGAAGTATCACATGTTTCTCCATTTAGCAAGCCCTTTTAGAAGTCATCAGATGCTCACAGTGGATTCAGCATAGCATGAATGTTAGGATCAACCTCAAGGTCAAGTTGGGTCTATAATTAATATACTTCTGTAGTGTGGAGTGCTAGTTAACACATGGTACGATTAAGTCAATTGTACTGAATTTGAACTATTATGGACTTTGGACTTAGAATGTTTCAGTTTAATAGATATTGTGATTGTGAACATGAGTTATAAGATTGAATGGTTTCAGTGAGCCTTGTCCTTATTAGGACGGTGGTAGCGCCTTCCATCATTAAGTCTTCGGTTGCGGTTATCTATGAATCAAGTAATTAGAAATTTGAGGGTGTTATACATAACGTGTTCAAGAAATACATTCCAGATCTGTACCATGCTATCGTAATCGAACCTATTGAAGTTACTAAGGATCTAGTGCACGAAGAACGCCCAGTTCAAATAGTAAATCGTAGGATTAAGCAATTACGCAACAAGCAGATACCTTTAGTCAAGTTGCTTTGGATAAATCATACCTCTTCAGATGCCACTTAGGAAATCGAGGAAGAAATGAAAGCCAAGTACCCGCACCTAGTTGAGGTAATCTTGCTTGTTTTGACAAAGTTCATAAGTTTCGATGATGGAACTCTTTAAGGGGGGAAGGTTGTAGTAGCCCAATCCTAATTATGTTTATTTATTTAATTAAGCCATGTTATTCACTTAATCGCATTTATTTATCACAGTTAATCATCCCGATTTGAAAGACATTCATTTGGGCCTTACTTTGCAATTTGCGTTATTATTTATCGTAACAATTTCGGGTGAATTGATAGTAGACTCTAATAAATATGGTGTAAGAGATTAAAATTTTTTTTATAACCTAACCAAAAAAAAGAAGTCAATTTCGAGCTATGCAAACATTTTATCGTAACAAGGTGTTTTATTTCTGAGCCCAATTTATTTTGGGCCCAACCTAAAGCCCAACAAGTTTATACACTTGAATTTAGCTAATTATCATTAGTTATGCCTAATTATAATGAGTAAACATCTTCAACCAAGCAAAACACAAGTGCTCTACTTCCTGTTTTCTCCTCCATCCTACGCCACCTGCTACCCGACCTACTACTACTGTTTTAGGCCTGCTGCCATCACTCCAGTCACTAGCTGCCCACCCCTGCTGCCACCAGCCACCACCCAAACCGCCTCCAACATCAAACACCACCTCCATCTCTCTTTTGATCTTCCAAATGAGGTATAAACCCTAATCTAATTTTTTTAGTTCTTGGTTTTATAAATGATTGTTTATGGATCTTGATATATTGATAAAAATGGATGCTAGTTTGATGTTTTGTTGGTTAAGTTTCAAAGCATGTAAAAATTGAGATCATACATGGTCATGCCAGCTTGGTGTTGAAAATATTAAACTTTGAGTTCTTTGATTTAATGTTGTGATATTTGGCTTTAAAATGGATTTAAAGTCATTGGTGATCTTATTAAATCCATTTATGGTGATTTGGATGGAAATTTGAATGTGGCATAATCTAGGGTTTCATGATTATACATGATTTAATTTGATTATTGAACCGAGTATGTTGTTTGGATTGAATTAGGTGAAATTTGGAGGTTGGATCTATTATTGACTTAAAAGAATAATGTTAGATGAGTTTTGTCAAATTCAGTGGATTATGGAAAATCCCAAAAGTGATCATGAGAGGTTGTTGTTTTATTTATCAAAGTAAGTGAGCTATGGGAGCATTTTGAGTGATTATATGAAGAAAAATATTGAAAAATTTGTGAGGTTAATCATGGTGTAAATTTTGAGTGTTGGCTAGAATAAGGCAATTACATAAAAGAAACAAAGTTTAATGGTCTTCAAAGAGGCACTTAGCTTGATTTATGAGAGAAAGAAGGAAAACAAGAATTTTGGGAGCTTAAGTAAAAGTTTAAAAGTAATTATGGATATTAACAGGAACATGCAAAGTTTAGTGAGTTCAATGACTTTGATTGTGCTTAGAAGCTTATTTCAATTGGAAAACCGAGTTAGATGGACATGAGAATGAAATTTGAGAAGTGAGGAGGGTAATGACTGAAGAATAGTGGCTATCGGGCTAAGTTAGGGTGAATTAAGCTTTCCCGAACCTAATTATATCCTCTTGGCCTTAAACATTTTATTATCCATCTTAGAAATATGAAGAAAGCCCCCTATTCCATTTACATCTATCAAAGCCTTTTCATTATAACCTCGATTATTTACTTTGGTGTACTTTCTCTAAATTATATTACCTCAAGTTAAATTGCCTTAATTTATTTAGTTTTGAAATTATTTTAGTGTAACCTACCTTATATTGATTCATTGAAGTGTTAAGTGCCATTTAGTTAATAAATTTCTATTAAAGCTAGCAGTTATGAGAGTGAGTGTTACTTACTAACTATATATATATCTAAAATGACGTTTTTGAAACAGAATCTGGCCTAGTCTATCGTTTCCCCCTTTTGTGCATGAGTATTATTCAGTGAGATTGCATTTAAACATCTTAGATACGTCCATTGCCTGTATCTTTAGAAATAAGAATGTATTTATCAAAATGACAATGTCTTGTTGAGTATATCAATGAATATGTTTACTCAATGATTTATAACCTAATTAGTAACCCCGTCAGTTCTCATTTATAGGGCATTTACCATCCAGTTACCCTCGTGGCCTCAGGCCAGCCCCCCCGACCGGCTTGGCAAGTGTACACCTATCTATAGATAGCAACAGTTACTGGGGGTTCACTAACAGATAATAAATAGTAATGCAGTTTTATATTCATCTCATTCCATGTTTTAAACTAAAATGAATTGCAAGGCGGGCCCAACCAATTCTTTAATGATCATTTAACAATACAGGAATGCATGTACTGAGTTTTGACTTATATTTTTGAAATGTTTGTCATGTTACATTTTAGGCAAGTGCTTAATGAATCGCCCTCATGCTAGTAAGCCAGCCGAAGAGAATAACTAAGTAAAGGAAACTTGGATGGGTTAGTAGGGATGTCCGTTCACAACTGTTTTAGGAGTTGTACTTTGAGATCTTTATTTACTGAAGTTGTAAACCTTATGAAGAATTGTTTTATTATGTTGTGCAACTCTATAGTATTTAGCAGCTACTTGTATATGGTGTTACAATGGTAAAGTATGTATGGTTGTGAACTACGCTTCGCTATGTTACATCTTATACATTCACTTAAAGCCTTTGTCCTTCTGGATGGCGATAAAGCCCCAATTATTGGGTTTTTCAGTTATAATTAAGGGATTTTATCAAAGAGATTACAAACAGTGAACTATGCTCATTTGGGGGTGTTATAAATTTAGAGATGTTTATGGTGAAGATGCATCAATCTGGGGGCAGAGATGCTTGAATGGCTTCCTTTATCCTTCAATGGAGGATTCAGATCTCTTTAGTGGTTGTGCCATGATGGTGGTGGAATGATGGTAGTGGAATTGTGGGTAGGAGATACAAGAAAGAGAGCTTTCCCATATGTGTCGAAGTGAGAGAAATCACAACCATATTGGATGGTTTAAGAAGGAGAGAGGAAGGAGAAATCTAGAGGAGAATGGGAAGCAGTACGTGGAAAAGGGGGAGATTGAAGGGGCCGGGGGAATTTAGAGGGGAGGAGGGTAGTAGTACATGGAGGTGGGAATCTAGGGTTTTAATTTTGACTTACGCTTATTTAGTTTTGGGATGAAAAAAGGGGCCTAAGGATTTTGGGATGAAAAATTCAAATGAATCTGGAAGAACCAAGGGAAGCGAGATTCTGACGGGCCCATCAAAATCCTTCACAATTAATTTTGACAGTATAAGTCAAAATTCGTCAGTATTGATTTTAGAAACGGACTATACAACTATTTTGATTGATAATTTCGTTAAAAAATCTGTCACCACCTATCAAAATCAACTTTCCTTACTGTAAAAAGCATGACCAATCAATTTACTGTCTTTTCCGTCAACATTTTCATCTAAATTATTGACCACCCTTGTTTTTATCGAAATCATCCATCAAAAATTGAATGCTCTCTTCTCACCATAAACAAGCGGTGCAAATCTCACAATTAAGTAAAAGGTTGGAGATTTAAACCCACCACTTCTAAGGATTTACCTCCTCTTTTCCCAATTCAAGTGGAAAAACCTTGCCATATAAATTAAAAAACAAATCACTCGTATGATATGTTCTCTTGATTAACACCTCATCCCCTCTTCTAAACTGTACCATTTGCATGGGACCATACGCATGGGACAAAATTCAAAGAGGAAGGAATTTTTTTTTCTCCACATTTAAGTGAAGTGCATTTTTAAAAAAAATCATTAGTTAAAATTCATCTGGTATTTGTAATGGATCCCTATAATTAAACAAATTTATAACTAAAACAACAAAATAAATTCTTTGAGAGGGAAAACTAATTAAAATACTTCTAAAACACATCTTTTTTACATGTTTGCTACTTCATGATACAATCTCTAATGAGGAAATTCTAAAACTTATTTATTTTTCCTATAGAAAAGCTTTACTTCTAATCACAGTTCAAATTCAAAGATTTGATGATTATAGATCTATATTGGGATTAATCGATAACCCAATATCAAATAGATGAAACAATATAAATCTAGATCAATAAATTTACTTCCAAGCCGAGAGATGATAAAGATTGAAAGAAAATTTTGTAATTTTAGCGGAATTGTTGATGCTTATATCCCTAAAAGGATAGGTTGAATAAGATGAAGGAATAATGGATTTTTCAGGTTTAAAGCTGGAGAGAATGGAGAAACGGTAATTCAAGCTTCCATGGCATCTTTCGGCACCTAGCTTTTCTTTCTTGACTGATATTTTGCATTATTTATCACTGGATCTTTAGAATTGTTGATTCAACAAGCCTTGCAAAATAAATTTAAGAAGAGCATTTAGATTTTTGTGTTCAATCGAGTTAAACAGGGAGCTCATTGTAACTTAATCAAAGGAGATGTACGAACGTATTTACTTGCATTCTTTTGATTCTATGTCATGCACATATGCATGATATATGCATATATGTTCAAATTAGTTAACTTTTCATTATGCTAGAATGATACTTAGTTACAAAAACTGTATATCTTTTCAAATAATGTTCGGATCCAATATTTAAATTAATAATCAAAAGTATACTTCGTCTAATTATGGGTGTTACAATGAACTTAATATAATAGGTTTATAGATTTAGAATATATATGATGTGTAAACAGATCCATTTCAAAGTGTATTTTTTCTAGTTATGGATATTATATTTCAAAGAACTTCCTTTTTTTAAAATTTTGAAGAATACAAATTCCTTTTGTTAACTAGTGTTTATTACAAGAAATGAGATATACAGGCCACTTCTATACATAGAATATTAAGGCAATTCCATAGCATTTTCTAAACTTGACAGAGTCTTTGTGAATGGTGAAGGCGTATTGCAATTTTCAATCATTGAGTATAAGGTATTGATTCAGGGAGAGTCAAATGACTGCCTTATGATAGTGCGACTCACTCCTACAACTGTATGAAGGAAGAGCTATTACTCTAACATGTGGTCCTTGAGTCCAACTCTTAAGCAGCTGGTTGAACAGACATGGAGTAAACATGTTGAAAGGATGTAAACAAGCAAAGAGAATTAAAAAAAAAAGCCTCTCTTTGATAATTAAATGACAGTTAGTTTGGTGATCTATAAGCAAGGTAGCTGAGGCAAAGCACGAATTACTTACAACACGACAGGCTATCCATGATGATCCATTGAATGTTCAACTTTATAATATTGAAAAAGAGGTAATAACACACTACAAACTAATGTTAAAAGTTGAAAAGGACTTCCTTGTACAGAGGTGAAAAGAGACCTTGCTTAAACAACGGGACAAGTACACTTCTTTCTCTTTTGCTACTCGGGCAAGCAAGTAGCATTCTGATAATATAACAATGTTTGAAAAAAGATGAGGGAGGCCTTAATTATGACCCTAAGAACCTCAGTAATCACTTCAAAGAATTTTTGAATGCTGTTACTAAACCGAATAAGCCATCTATGGAGGTGATTATGTAAGGAAATTGCCTAAATGAGAAGTATAGAAATACCTTGTTGCAACCATTCACAAATGAAAATATAAGAATAGCACTGTTCAGTATTGACTCTACTAAGAGTCCTAGACCAGATGGATATCGAGGTGGATTCTTAAACACACTTGGTGCATTACTAGGCATTATGTTTGTTGTACTATTAAAGTTTTCTTTGCAAATGCGAAGCTATTAAGAGAAGTTAATGCAACAACACTAGCAATGGTCCCTATCGTTGATAATCCAACAAAAGCTATCGATTTAAGGTCAATATCTTGTTGCAACACTATATATAAGTGCATAAAAGGCTTATATGAGAAAGATTGAAGACTATTCTCAGCCATTTGGTGGACTAGTCATAAAGGGCATTCAATGAAAGGAGATCAATCCTTTATAATATCTGGATATGTATTAATTTGGTAAAAATGTGTAATAGGAAGAGGATATCACCTAGGTGTATGTTGAAAGTTGACCTCAAGAAGGCCTATGACACTGTTAGATGGGGTTTTATAGAGAGCATATTGAGCTGTTATGGATTCCCATTAGCATTTATCAAAGAAATCATGACGTGAATTACAATTGCTAGCTTCTTCATTATGATTAATCGAGGCTTGCAAGGGTATTTCAAGTGTAGTAGGGGTCTAGGGCAGGGGGACTTAATGTCTCCCTTGATTTTTGTGCTTATTATGGAATATCTGACCAGGTCACTTAAAATCACAATGCAACGACTTAATTTTAGGTTAAATCAAAGGAGTCAATAGTTGAAATTGTGTTGACTCTACTTTGCAGATTACCTACTAATGTTCCATAGAGCTTATATAGCTAGCATTAAGGGGTTGTTAGTTGCATGTGCTCACCTCTCTAGATGTTCAAGCTTGGAGGCCAATCTTAAAAAATTTCATATAATACTTGTGTGAGGTCAATGTTGAAGTTAAGAAGAAAACACTACAAGTTACAAGTTTTCAGAAAGCAGGGTTGCCTTTCAAATACCTTGCGGTACCTATAAAGTCTTAGAGGTTAACAAAGCTGGATTGCCAAGCATTAGCTGAGAACATTACTTTAGGATTTGAGGGTGGCCTGTCCAAAACTTCTGTTATGTTGGAATAGTACAGCTACTATAATCAATACTCATAAACATGTTTACCTATCAGGCCAAATATTCATTTTGCCTAAAACTATTATTAATGGAGTTGAATAGTTGTGTAGGCAGTTTCTGTGGGGTTCTTAGGTTAAAGGAAAACTTTCTTAATTGCTTGAGAAACATTGTGTCTACCTTAGAGAGAGGCAGACATGGGTTTAAGAGATTGCAAAACTTGGAATGTTGCATTAATCACTAAGTGTGGAATGTGACTTCCGAAGCTGATAACCTTCAGGTGAGTTGGGTGCACCACTATTATTTGAGACGAAAATCTATTTGAACATAATCCTCCTCAGCCAAGGGTAGCTGGTATTGGAAGAAATTGCCAGTTGCTAGAGACAAAATGAAGAAGTACTTTGAACCTTACTCAAGCAAATGTACTTTGAACTGAAAGGGTGTATGTTTTACTCAAAAGAAGGGTATAATAAGCTGAGGCATACAAAGTGCCTAGTTGACTGGTATCCTATAGTCTGGACCAAAGTAAGAATCCCTAGATGTTCTTTCATCAATTGGCAAACACTATTTGTAATCTCTACATGTGTATTAGGCAAGGCTAAACCAAAATCTCATAAGCATTTATTCTTTCAATGTGGTTTTATTAGGATTGTGAGCGATCATGCGATGAAGGATATACTACAACTTAGATAGTGGCTAGAAGCATATAAGCTGTAACATCCCCAAATGACCATGTTTCACTATTTGTAATCTCTTTAATTAATCCCTAATTAAGACTGATAATATAATGATTCGGGTGTTATCACCATCCAGAAGGAGAAGGCTTTAAGTATAAGTGCAAGATACAATATAGCTAAGCATAGTTTACAACCAGCATGTGCCATAGTTATCAAAACCATATACATATAACTACTAATTAGCATAAGATTTACACATCACAATAGAATAGTACTTCATGAGGTTTACAACTTGAACAACTGAAGATTTCCAAATACAACTCAAAAGTATTCATAATACAACGTCACTACCGAACCAGTGCGGTACTCTTGCTTACTTATTCTCTTCAGCCGGTTTGCTAGCATGAAGGCAAATCACTAAGCACTTATCTCAAAATAAAACATGACAAATATTTTGAAATATGAGCCGAAGCTCAGTACATACATTCCTATATTATCATTCAAAAATTAGTTGGGCCCGCTTTGCAATCCATTTTAATCTAAAACCATGAATGAGATCAACATAAAACTGTATTGCTAGTCATTATCTGATAGTGAACCCCTAGTAACCGTTATGATCTATAGGTAGGTATACAGCTGCCAAGCTGATTGAGGGACCTGGCCTGAGGCTGTGCGGGGAACTGGAAGGTGAATGTCGTATAAATGATAACTGATGCATCACTAATTAGGTGATAAATCATTAAGTTAATTGATTCATTAATATACTTACCAAGCCATTGTAACTTTGATAAATACATTTTTATTTCTAAAGATACAGGCCCTGGACATGCCTGGGATTTTTAAATGCAATCTCACTTGATAATATTTAGGCACAAAGGGGGAAAATGATAGAGTAGGCCCTAGTTCTGTTTCAGAAATATCATTATAGATATATATAGTTAGTAATAATACACACCTTCATAATTAGAATCCTCAATAGAAACTTGTTAACTAAATGGCATTCAAAACTTCAATAAATCAATATAAAGTAGGTTACACCAACATTATTCCAAAACTAAATAAATTAAGGTAATTTAACTCGAGGTAAGATAATTTGGAATAAAATATACCAAAGCAAAATAATTGAGGTTATAAAAGAAAGGCTTTGATGGATGTAAATGGAATATGGGTTTTTTATATTTCTGAGGTGGATAATAAAGATTTAAGGCCAAGAGGGGTGCATTTAGATTCGGGAAAGCTCACATGACCCTAGCTTGGCCCGATAGATGCCATTCTTAAGCCATTACTCTCCCCACTTTTTAGTTTTCGTTCACATGGCCACTTAACATGATTTTCCAACCCAAGTAAACTTCTAAACACAATTAGAGTTATTGAACTCAATAAACTTTGTATGTTCTTTGTACAAGACACAGTTGTTTAGAAACTTTTAATTAAACTCCTAAAGTTTATGGTTTCCTTCTTTTCTATCATAATCAGGCTAATTGTCCCTTTAAAGACTATTAAACTTTGTTTCCTTCCTCTAATTACCTTATTCTAGCCAAACACTCAAAAACGTACATATGATCAACCTCACACATTTTTCAATATTGTCCTTCATATAATCATCCAAAATGCTCCCATAAACTCATGTACTTGCATTAATAAACAAGCAACCTCTTTTGATCACTTATAGAATTTTTTATTATCCTCTAATTTTAGCAAAACTCACAGAACATTATTTTTCAAGCTAATAACATATCTAGCCTCCAAATTCCATCTAATTTAATCCAAATAACATACTTCATTCAAAAATCAAATCAAATTATGCATGGTCTAAAAACCCTAAGTTATGCTCAATTGAGATTTACATCCAAACTCATCCAAAATCGCCTTATACATTGTCATATTGATTGTGTATGCTACAGGTTATAAAATTAGAGTACAAAACCCAAAATCCATCACTTTATGCATAAGGCTTGCATGTTCATCTGTGGATTCATATTTATACATGATTTACGCACTTCCATACTTAGCCAAACTCAATAAAACATCAAACTAACACTTATAACAAGATAGCATGATCTATATATAAATCCATGATAAAAACCAAAAATTAAACAAATTAGGTTGGGGTTTTACCTCACTTAAGCTTGAACATAAGGAGATGGCGGTGGTGTTTGGTGGTTATAGGAGTGGAAGGTGGTGGCCAGTGGTGATGGGGGTGGCGACTAGTGGCCGGTGGCTGGCTAGGCTGGTAGCAGAAGTAACAGTAGCAGGTGGCAGAGCAGGGGAGGGGCTGGCCGTGGCGTGAAGAGGGAAGAGGAGGAAGTTGAGTGAGATTTTTCTTGGTTAAAAATTTTGGGCTTGATTCAAATACTTGACTGATATTTAACCCTTATAAAGTAGCTTTTCGTTAATTATAATTAGGCCTAAATAATAGTAATTAACTAAATTCAATCATACCATCCTTTTGGGTGCCAAATTGGGCCCAAATGTATCGGACTTTAAAAAAAGGGCATTTTATGATGACAAAATCTTTGCGTAGCTCAAAATTAAATTTTTGTAATGCTATGAAAAATAATTTATCGATTAATCACATTTATCAGGGCCTACTGTTGATTCACCCAAAATAAATTTTTCCAAACCGGAATGGCTAAATGCGATAAATAGATGCGTGAAAATTAATAATATGGCTTAAGTAAATAATTAAACATGATTTAGAGTCGGGCTATGATAGCCTTCCTCACTTAAAGAGTTTCGTCCTCGGAACTTATAAACTTTGTCAAAGCATGCAAGATTACCTCAAATAGGCTGGTACTTGGCTTTCATTTATTTCTCGGTTTCTCAAGTGGCTTTTGAGTAGGTATGATTTGTCCAAAGTACTTTAACTAGATCCTCAATGACTTCAATGGGCTCAGTTACAATGGTATGGTCAGGATCTGGAATGTACTTGAGTTGTGAGACATGAAACACGTTATGTACTTCTTCAAGTTTTATAGGGAGGTCCAGTCGATAAACTACATGATTCAACTTTTCAATAACTCCATATGGTCCAATATATGTTGGGCTTAATTTTCCTTGCACTCAAAACCTCCTTGTACCCTTAGTCGGTGAAACTTTCATAAAAACCTTATCACCTACTTCAAACTCCAAGGGTCTCCTTTTTTTGTCAGCATAGCTTTTCTATCAGCTTTGGGCAACCCAAATATGCTCCTTAATCTTCCTTATTATTTTTGTATTTTCTTGGATTAATTCTGGGCCAAGATCAATGACTCATCTAAGTCACTCCAACACAAAGGGGTTCTACATTTTCTCTAATATAAAGCCTCAAATGGGGCCATTTTAATGATGGACTGGTAACTATTATTATAAGAAAATTCCATCATTGGTAAGTCATCTTCCCATTTCCCATGGAACTCCAACACATAGGCTCTTAAAATATCTTCTAGAATTTAATTTACTATTTTAGTTTGCCCATCTATTTGAGAATAATAATGTAACGCCCCGACCCCTCCCAGGTCGCGAGCAGTTAACATGAATGGCTTCAAGGAAAGTCGACTGGCCCCACAAATCACCAGATGTCTTTCCGACGTACTTCGTCCTTGCTCACATGCTACCTGGGAAACTTCCCAGGAGGTCACCCATCCTAACGTTGCTCTCCAACAAGCACGCTTAACTGTGGAGTTCTTAAGAGTGGGTTTCCCGAAAAGAAAGGTGCACCTTTGATGATATAAGTAGTCATTTAGATCCTTTTAAGCCACATTCCGGGTGTTACAGATAAGAGCCGCTAAAATTTAATTGGGTACTAGAGGCTTTTTAAAGCACTTGCTAAAAACGGGCTTAAAATCTCTGATCACTGTTTGACACTATGTCTGATGAAACCCCATGCGATCGAACTATCCCCTTAACATATGGATGGGCTACTCTTTGAACTTCCCAATATTCTGAATTGGCAGAAAATGGACAGCTTTAGTGAGTCAATCAACTATTAACGAGATAACATTCTTCTTTGAACCAGAAAAAGGTAATTCTATGATGAAGTCCATTGAGACTGAATCCCACTTCCGAGTGGGAATTTCTAAAGGTTATAGTTCACCGACGGGACGTTGATTCTCAGCTTTAACCTTTTGAAAAATCAGACATTTGTCTGTATACTCTGCGATCTCTTTCTTCATATTATTCCACCAAAAGTATTGCCTTAGGTCTTTATACATCTTGGTGCCTCCCGGATGCACCACGGATGAAGTGTTGCAATCCTCCTCTAAAATCTTCTTCCTTAATTCTTCATTTTTGGGTGCACATAGGCGATTCTGAAATCGCAAGTCCCATTTTCATGTACTACAAATCCAGGTGACTTCCTTCTTTTAAGATTTTTCTTCGTCCTTTAGAGTGCTGGGTCACTTTCCTAGTTCTCTCAAATTTCCTCCACTATGGATGATTGTAAGGTAAATGCTGATAATTGAACACCTGCTTGCCCATGTGACACTAATTGAATGCCTAAGTCGTCAAGTTCTCTCGAGAGGTTTAACTGAGTTGTTACTACAGTATTCAAGCTATGTTATGTCTTCTTACTTAGGGCATCTGCCACAATATTTGCCTTTTCTGGGTGATATTGGATTTGCAAATCATAATCTTTATGTAATTCTAGCCAACGCCTTTGCCTCAAATTGAACTCCCTCTGAGTGAAGACATACTTCAAGCTTTGGTGATCCATATAGATGTTACAAGGTACTCCATATAAGTAATGTCTCCACATTTTCAGTGCAAAGACCACAGCTGCTAGCTCCAGATCATAAGTAGTGTAATTCCCCTCATAAGGCTTGAGCTGCCGGGAGGCATAAGCTACCAGTTTATCTTCTTACATCAGAACACACCCCAACCCATTCTTCAATGCATCACTGTAGATAGTGTATTCCTTCCTTTTTACTGGTAGAGTTAGGATTAAAGCGGTAGTTAATCGCTACCTTAACTGTTGAAATGCCTTTTTACACTTCCCTGTCCACTCAAACTTAATAGCTTTCTTTAACAAGTTAGTCAGGGGAGATGCTATCTTCGAAAAAATCCTTCACAAACCTTCGGTAATAGCCAGCTACACCCAAGAAGCGTCTAATCTCAGTGACATTGGTCGGCCTTGGCCATTCTGCAATTGCTTTCACCTTCTGAGGGTCAACTTTAATCCCTTCCTTTGAAACTACATGTCCCAAAAATACCACTTCGTCTCACCAAAACTCACACTTCTCTAATTTTCCATATAATTGATATTCCCTCAAGGCCTGTAACACTGTCCTCAAATGAGCAGTGCGTTTATCTCTGTCCTTGGAGTATATCAAGATGTTATCTATAAATACCACCACAAACTTATCTGAATTGGGTCTGAAAATTCTATTCATAAGATTCATAAAGGCCGTGGGGGCATTAGCCAAGCCAAAGAGCATCAACGTAAACTCGTAGTAACCATACCTGGTCCTAAATGCAGTTTTTGGGATGTCTTCAGCTTTAATCCTAAGCTGATGGTATCCAGACCTCAAATTAATCTTAGAAAATAATCTTGTGCCTTGTAGTTGATCAAGTAAGTCATCTATTTAGGGCAAAGGGTATTTCCCTTTAATGGTGATCTTGCTCAATTGTCTGTAATCAATGCATAACCACAAGATTTCATCCTTCTTCTTTACAAATAAAATTGGGGCACCCTGTCGTGGCACACTTGGTCTGATAAATCCCTTCTGTACTAGGTCATCTAATTGATTCTTCAGTTCCTAAGCTTTATAGGGGCCATACAATATGCAGCTTTGGAGATAGGTTAGGGCATAGGGGACTAATTCGATATCAAAATCAATATCTCTTCAAGGGGGTGGCCCTGATAACTCTTTAGGAAAAGCATCTCTAGACTCACAAACTATAGGAATATCTTTTGCTTTTTCTTCCTTCCCTTGAGTGTCAATGGGATAACACCAATACCCAATACATCCTTAATACAACAGCGTACTTACTTTCATAGCAGAAATTAAGGGACATGATTTTTCATCTCTTTGCCCATAAAAGTATACCTCTTTTCCTCTTTCATCCCTCAAAGTAACCTTAAGGTGTTCATAATCAATCTTGGCCCCATTAGTATGCAACTAGTTCATTCCCAATGATATCAAAGTTTGATAAAACAAATTTAATCAAGTCTCACAGGAAATGTGATTTCACCAATAGTAATAGGGACAAGCTCATAGGAGATAGGGCACTCAACTAGAGAGTCATTAGGTAACTTGATTCTATAAATAGTTTCTGCCTTCCTTTTCTTAAGGTTCAATTGCATAGGAGATCGGGTAGATATAAATAAATGAGTGGAACTGGATCAAACAATACACAAAGTGATTTTGAATTTAAAAAGAGAGTTTCAGTAACTACCATACCAGAGGTAGCAGCTTGTCTATAGCTTTCAGTCTTCGGGGATAAGCAGCAATGAGATGCTCCGAGCTACCACACCACATACATTTATTAGTTCTCACTCGACATTCAGGAGTGATGTGGTTGGGTCTTCCACATTTCCTACAGGGCTCTGCTGGACCTACAGGATGACTCTTGGGAGGAGCGAGAGTAGGCTTCTTCTGGTTTACGATCTTGCTCGGAGCTCCCCACTCAATCCCTTTCCTCTTTTGATTGATCAGGTTCAAGGCCGTCAACTCAGTCTTCACTCATTGCACTTTAGCTACTAGCTCTTTGTAGGTAAGGATTAGTCAACCAGCTAGCTGATTACGAATGTAGAAAGCTAAACCTTTTTCAAATTTTCTCATCTTTAGTCTTTTGGATGACACAAACTCAGGAACAAGCCTGAATAATTCTATAAACTTGCTAGCATATTGCATTACTCTCATACTTCTACTCATTCTCAACTCCATAAATTCTTTTTTCTTATGTTACTGAACCACAACTGGGTAAAATTTGGCTCTCAATTCTTCTAGGAATTTACTCTAAGTGAATTCAGGCCCCAACAACTTATCCTTCACAGTGTTCCACCAAATATCATCTTCTCCAGTTAAGTAAAATGTCCTAATGTTCACCTTTCTCTTAGCTAGAACCTCTACTACTGTAAAAATTTTCTCAATTCCTCCAGCTCCACGGGGTCGTACTTCCCATCATAGACTTTGGAGTTGCATCGAGCTGCACTATCTGCTAGATTATCATCTTTAGAAAGGTTTTCAGAAGGTAATGGGGGAATCCGTTTTCAACAATTCAAACACCAAAGTCTGCCAATAGCTAGGGTTCCCAACATTAGTAGCCAACTTAGGGGGAATTGGGGCCATTCCACTAAGTCTTGGTGGCCCGTCATATGAAGCTTAGTGACCTGTCCCTTGACATTGGTCCGAATTATCTCCTGTGTGGGTCTTCATATTGTTTTGCATAGATTCACACATTCTAATTATACATTAAATAGAGTAATGCAATCACTTAACTATAACCAACATAGAAGATAAGCATACACAATAGAGACAAACTAACATGGCTCAAATATTATTAAAACATAAACCAAAGCTTCATTATATCATTGCCATAATTGCTTGTTTACATACAGGTACATGGTTCAACAAAAAGAATATCACATCTAGCTGCCTAACCAAGGTCAACCCCTTGCTCCTATCTTCTAACTAAAACACTACCTAGTCCCAATAAACTAAGTCCGTCACATACTCAAAAAGAAGGCGTGGCTAATCAACATAACCAGAAGGATCCACCTATCTATATATAATGTTATAACTTGCACAAAATTCATCTATCCAACCGACCGTACTACATACATATGGGGCTCAAATGTAACGTAACTGAAATGTCAGCACCTAAATCAACCTAACATCCCTAGATGGATTGTAGTCTGGGTCAGACTCATCATCAGGCTCCTCATCAAAGTCAAAGCCGTTGTCTGATGCTCCGGGCTCTGTATCCTCGACATCTAGTCAGCCTAATGGCCTCCCAACTTCTGGTCCTTCTCTAGATCTACCCTAGGCGTCCTCAGGGTGTTCCATGGGCTCATGATAAGAGCTTAGCTCCACTAGCTATGGGGTGTTAGGTTCCTCTGGGTCATCTCCAATTAATCCCTTAATTAAAATTAATCATCCTATTATTGGGGCGTTGCCGCCATCTACAAGGCCTGTTCTTTTTGGCGATAAGATATAGTTGTAAGTTATAAGAAAATATGAGGAGCTGTAAGAAGTTAGAAGAAGATGTAAGAAGCTATAAGAAAATGCAAGGAGCTGTAAGGAGCTGTAAGAAGTTATTGAATTATTAAAAAGTTGTATAGTATAAATTTTAAATATATATGTATAATTATTGGTTTTTAATGTATAAATTATGAAAAGAATTATTTTATGAAAATAAATTACATACATCACTGATATTGATGAAATAAATTTTATAACATCACCAAACAAATTATATTTTAACATCACAGACAGAAATTATTTTTCTACAATTACTGTTTTGTACAATAAAAAATAATATTGAAATAACATTTTTAATGAAAATAAACATTTAAAGAAGTCAATTAAATACCAATAAGATAAATGTAAGCCAACAAATATGTAAAACCAAATATGTTATGCACTTGAGGTGAATTTTTGGTATTAACATTAGTTTCACTTTCTTAAAAGCAAATTAAAAAATAACAAATTTTCTCAACAAAATTGAGTAAAACCCTAAAAATGAAATCCTATTTGAATTTAAATATTTTGGAACTAAATTCAATCTAATGTTTAATTGTACGATGATAGCAACTAAGTTATCATGGGTAAACTTATGGATGAAATGGCAGAAATGCTTTCATCACCTATAGTTTGATTATTTTCATGCATGATTCACATAGAAACTCACATATAAATGCAATTTTTCTATTGCAATTTTGAAACATGTTGACTTATTTTCTTTATAATGCATATATGCTTCATGTCGAAAATCAAATATTAATTCACATCGTTCAATTTTGTTTTTATGCTTATACAAATATTATATTCATAACAAACTATAACATTTTTCATATTGGTAGTATAAAAAATATATATATATTTCTATATAAATATGAAAACTAAAATAGATGATAAGTTAAATGTTATAAAAATATATATAAGGATATTTAAGAAAATGTAAGAAGATTTAAGGAGATGTCAAGAAATGTAACAAGATGTAAGGAGACATGAGAGGATGTAAGAAGTTGCAAGCTGTAGGCTAAATCTTCCAAAACGCAGAAAAGAACAGGCCTAGTGCAAGATATAATATAGTTAAGCATTGTTTACAACCAACATGTTCCATCATTATCCAAACCGTATACATGTAATTGCTAATTACCATAAGATTTACACACCATAGTAATAGCACTTCACGAGGTTTACAACTCCATCAACTGAAGTTTTTCAAATGCAACTCCAAAAGCATTCATAATACAATATTAGTACTGAACCTGCATGGTACTCTTGCTTATTTATTCTCTTCAGCCGGTTTGCTAGTATGAGCATGAATCATTGAGTATTTGCCTAAAATAAAACATGACAAATATTTCGAAATGTGAGTCGAAGCTCAGTACGTGTATTCCTATATTGTTAAATGATAACTGAAAAATTGGTTAGGCCCACTTTGTAATTCATTTTAATTTGAAACAATGAATGAGATGAACGTAAAACTGTATTGCTAGTTATTATTTGATAGTGAACCCTTGGTAATACGATCTATAGATAGGTGTACACCTACCAAGCTAATTAGAGGACCTGGCCTGAGGGTGCGCGGGTAAATGAAGGGTGAATGCCCCACAAATGATAATTGACAAGGCCACTAATTAGGTGATAAATCACTAAGTAAACTGGTTCATTGATATACTTACCAAGATATTGTAACTTTGACAAATACATTCTGATTTCTAAAGATACAGACAATTGACATATGAGATTTTTAAATGCAATCTCATTAGATAATATTTATGCACAAAAGGGGGAAAACAATAGAGTAGGCCCTGATTATGCTCCAGAAATATCATTATAGATATATGTAGTTAGTAACAACACACAGTCTCACAATTGGAATCTTTAATAGAAACTTATTAACTAAGTGCTATTCAAAACTTCAGTAAATCAATACAAGGTAGGTTCACCAAAATAATTCCAAAACTAAATGAGTTAAGGTAATTTAACTCGGGGTAAGATAATTTGGAGTAAAATAGACCAAAGTAAAATAATGGAGGTTATAAAGAAAAGGCTTTGATGGATATAAATGAAATATTGATTTTTGATGTTTCTAAGGTGGATGATAAGGATTTACGGCCAAGAGGGGTGTGATTAGATTTGGAAAAGCTCACATGACCCTAGCTTGGCCTAATAGACACCATTCTTGAGTCATTACTCTCCTAACTTCTTAGTTTTCATTCACATGCCCATTTAACTCGGTTTTCCAACCCAAGTAAGCTTCTAAACACAATTAGAGTTGTTGAACTCACTAAAGTTTGTATTTTCTTTGCAAAATCCATAATTATGTAGAAACTTTTAATTAAACTCCTAAAGTTTATGGTTTCCTTCTTTTCTCTAATAATCAAGCTAAATCCCCCTTAAAAGATCATTGAACTTTGTTTCCTTCCTAAAATGTACATCATGATCAACCTTACATATTTTCAATATTGTCGTTTACATAATTACTTAAAATGCTCCCATAAACTCAGTTACTTGCATTAATAAACCAAACAACCTCTTTTGATCACTTATGAAATTTTTGATAATCCCCTAATTTTGATAAAACTCACACAACATCATTTTCAAGCTAATAGCATATCCAACCTCCAAATTTCATATAATTTAATTAATCTAAATAACATGCTTGATTCAAAAATCAAATTAAATCATGCATGCTCTTCAAACCCTAAATTATGCTCAATTGAGATTCACATCCAAACTCTTCCAAAATCACCTTACAGGACATTGTATTCATTATTTGTGCTAGAGGTTATAAAATTAGAGCACAAAGCCCAAAATCCATCACTTTATACATAAGACTTACATGATCATGCATGGATTCATATTTATACATGATTTTCACACTTCCACACTTAACCAAACTCAATAAAACATCAAACTAATACTTATTTATATCAAGATAACATAATCCATTTATAAATCCATGATAAAACCCAAAAGTAAACAAAGTTACATTAGGGTTTTACATCACTTGAGCTTGAGTATGGGGAGACGGAGGGGGTGTTTGGTGGTTATAGGAGTTAGAGGTAATTGCTGGTGGTGACGGGCATGGCGACTGGTGGCTGCCTAGACTATGGCAAAAGCCGCAGTAGTAGTAGGCGATAGCAGCAGGTGGCAGAACAGGGGAGGGGCTTTCCGTGGGTTGGAGAGAGAAGAGGAGGAAGTGAAGTGAGATTTTTCTTGATTGAAAATTTTTGGCTTGCATCAGATACTTGGCTAATATTTAGCCCTCATAAAGTAGCTTTGTGTTAATTATAATTAAGTGCAAATAATAGTAATTAACTAAATTCAGTCATACCAAACTTTTGGGCCTCAAATTAGGCCCAAATGAATTGGACTCGGAAAAATGGCGTTTTATGATAACAAAATTTTTGTATAGCTCAAAATTAAAATTTTGTTATATTATGAAAGATAATTTATTGATTAATCAAATTTATCAGGGCCTACTCTTGATTCACCCAAAGTTTTGCGATAATTAAAATTAGAATTGCAAAGTGGGGCCTAAAATGAATTTTTTCAAATCGGAATGATTAAATGCAATAAATAGATGTCCGGAAATTAATAACATGGCTTAATTAAACAAATAAACATTATTTAAGATCGGACTATTACATAAGCGATGACAAGTTATAACATGATTCAGTAAACTGAAACAAAAGATGTATCTGGCCATAACAGTGGTCATCTACATGCGGTGTATAGAGAGAAATTAGGGAATTTTTAATAGCAATAAAAGAGATTGGACTCAACTTGTTATTGAGTGCGGAAGAATGATTTTGAATAGACTTAAAAGCATTGTAATGTGACTAAAAACACCAAGGTACACCCTGTGTATTTGTAATGCTTGGTGTTGAGTTGGGAATTAAATGATGCTAACCTTTATCCCCCCCCAAAAAATTTCATTAAGGATTCTTTAACTCAACTTTTGATTACTTGTGAAACATTAATATTCAACAAACCAAATTAAACTCAACTCCAACCAATAATTTCATGTTGTCACGCATAAGTTATAAACTTATTTCTGATTGAAAAAAGTTATAGAATTATTTCATTTGCTTGAAAGAAAGTAAATGATAAAATTCCGAATACATGCTTGTCGATTACTTATGGGGACATTCACAATGTAAGTCGAATATTTTTTTTTTTTTTGGGTAGACAAATATTTTTTTTGAATGTAAGATAAGTCAAATAATACTGTAAAATGCGTTTAACATAATTAGTTTTACATTCATTAAGGCAGGCAGGTAATTTTAATCTGTTGTTGGAGCCTAGGAAACCAGACAAAAATTCCGTAACGGCTATTTTCTATCTCCCGCCTGCAATCTACACATACCCTTCACAAATACAAATCCCTTTCGACTCTGAACTCCTCTTCCTCTTTCTTCCTACCAAAGCCTCCAAGATTCACCTCCCCTCCCGCCAGTCTCAATTTTCTCTCTTCTCTAAACCACCCAACCTCCACGATGACCAAGATCGACTCCCTCCGCCGCATCCTCCTCCCGTGTTTCACCATCTCACCCTCAACGACCACCGGCACGGCCTGCTGCGCCACCATAACTACCAAGAAACGCCTCAGTGCCTCCCTGAGAGATGATATCGATGACGGCAAGTCCCCAACGACCAAACCCCATGGCCAGCAGCACCCTCATCAAGACTCGTTCACCTCCTCCCCTTCCTCCGCCGAGAGCGTCACAAGCCGCGTCTCTCACGCCCCCCACCGCTCCTCCAAGTCCATGGTGGTCTGCACCTTCTTCGGCGAGCGCCGCTCCCACGTCTTCTTCTGTGTCCAAATCGACCGACTCTCCACCAAACCTGCCCTCCTCCTGGAGCTCTCTCTCTCCACCCACAGCCTCGTCAAGGAGATGCAGTCTGGCCTTCTCCGCATCGCCCTCGAGTGCAGCCGCTCCGACCTCGGTTCTTGCCCCCTCCACTCCGTCCCCCTCTGGACCCTCTACTGCAATGGCCGCCGGGTCGGGACGTCCGCCCGGAGAAAGCCCACCGACGACACGCGGGTCATGCTCAAGAAGATGGAGAACACCACGGTCGGTGCTGGGGTGTTGCCGGCTTCATCCGGGTCGGGTCGACCCGGATGTGGGGAGGTCATGTACATGAGGGCCAATTATGAGTGGGTTGTTGGAGGAGAAGATTCAGAATCTTTCCATTTGATTAGTCCAGATGATTGCCCGGGTCAAGAGCTCAGTGTTTTTTTGCTCAGGTCCGGTGGAGAATGGAAGTGAAGTAATGGCGTTGGAATCTTGATTTTTGAGAAGATGAGTCTTTTCAGATTGGAAAATTTTGGGTTTTCTGTTTCTTGAGGAAATTCATCGAAACTGGACAAAAAGAAGAAGGTGAAAAGTGAAAACTCTGCGTTTTCTTGGCTTCGGATGTTGCCATTTAACTTTATGGGAATTTGGGTTTGTTTTTGAGAAATTTCGTTGTTAATTCGTTTTTGCTTTCCTTTTTGTTTTCGGGTTTTAATATACACTTCATAGGGATAAACAACCCGTAACCATGTTGGATAGTCAGAAATTGTTGTTTCCGTTTTTTTCTTTTTTTTTTTTTGGTTGGGATCATGCTTGGCGAAAGCGAGAGGGAGAGAGAAAATCATGTTATGCAGTGTGTACAAAAGATGATTTTCTTTTGCTGTCAGCTGTTCCCCCCTGCCTATAGCAACTGACTTGTTCAGTTCCTTTCTTCTTATTTTTGTTGACCCCCTTTTCCAAACTCTTGAGTCCTTTTGACCATTTATGTGAAAGTTTGTAAACTTGCGAGTTCGTAACATCCTGATGTAACGTTTTGATAGCATTCTCATTAAAAGTTCCATAAATTTGAAACTCTACAACTCATTGAATTTTATTTTGAATTACTCAATAAAATATTTATCATGTATCTACCATATAATATTCAATTTTATTTTCTTAACCATGAAACTAATATTTTTAAGCAAAAAGAAATTAAAAAAACAAAAAAAGGCACGAAAAGACAAAAAAAGAACTTCATGTAATTGTAGAGATTTCCAATCCAAGTTTTATTTCAGACATGGCATGCATTGAATGCCCAAAAATAAAATTGTGGACCCCCCCATGGGATGACTGGATGGGAACGCCCCTCTACCTCTCCTTTTTATTATTTACTGCAGCATTAGTGTAATACAGTTCTTTGACCATCTGTGAAAAGAATCGAAGCACCTGAAATTGTAGTCCTTGCCTTGTTTGTGCTCTTCACAGGTAGGAGTTCGATGTAGTACGCAATTCAACGTTCACATTTCACCGATCCGTTCAAATGACTTGCGCGCAGAGCCCTTAATGCATAAAACTTCACGTGAATAGCATATTCTATCATTCACAACAGTTCATAGTTCAATTTTCTGAAATTCCAAGATTACAATACTTCAATATTTGCATATACTACTAGTTGATTCCTGTATTATGGTGGCAAAATTAATAATTATGTTAGCGTATTCTATTCTAAAATTTTTGAAACTTATGAAAATTAGTTTATTTGTACAAGTATTCCTTTTAAAAACAATATTGTTTATTACACAACAATTTTTTCAAATAATTTCAATCTCGTACGCCTTCTTATGTCATTTTGGTACCAAATGAAGAAGAAGAACCTGAAGAAGGGTATCGGAGAAATCCTCTATAGGGTGTGATTGCTTTGTGATTTATGTAAATAAAATTTTTGTTATAACCCATAATGAATAGCAAGATGAACTTTTTATTATATCATTTTTCTCGATTATTTAAAGATGGTAATAACTTTTTTAAAAAAATTCAGATTCAAAATCCAATAATTCGTGCTCTTTGAATCTGAGACAACTACAACCGAGATAGAAAAGAAAAGAAAGAAGGTCAAGCAAGGATGGAGGACATGCATCACTTAGCAGATTTTTTTTTCCCTTTTATTTTGAGCAGCAAAATGTTATTGAAGTTACCAAATAAACTGTCTAACCATGCATGGAAATCAGTGCCATGACCCAAATTTATTAGATAATTAATTAATGTTTTTGTATCTATAACTCTTTTTTTTAGCTCAAAACTGATGTCTGCAGCACGTAAAAAGGAGGAATTTAGCATCATTATCAAAGCCTAATCCTGTAGTTTATTAGGAATCACTTGGGTTTGAATCATAAGGACATACTCATGCACTCTGGCTGATGATTAATGCCATTGCAAAACAATTCTCAATCAACAGCTAAAATGATTCACACACTAAATAGTGAACTGATTGGAGACCAACTCAATTTAAAATTGACCAACTTTTTCTTTTGAAAAAGAGCATCATTATGAACCGTACTACTGATTCTTTTTCTTCCTAAGCAAATCAATTCAACGCAAAAGCAAAAGCCTTTATCTGAACCAATGCCTGTAAGCCACATTTTTCTTTTTCCTTTCTTTTTTGGGAGCTAAGTGTAGACGCTTAAAGTTGACATCACATTTTCATAAATACTCGACGACAAAGATTATGGCCCAATTTGTTTATTTGGGGGCCAGCGAAGTATGCCTTTAATCAAGTCTGAAAGAAAAAGAAACAAAGGGCAAAAAAAAAGATAGAGGTCCAGGCCAATCCACTTTGGGTCTGAACTGGCTGGGTTTTTGGCCAGAAAATCGGCCGGGTTCAATGTTTTCCTTTCCGAGACATAAATAGGTTTGGCTTTTAGAGTTTTATTTGAATAGGTACATCTATTCAGATTAAGCATATTGAGAATCAATGAGGAGTTCTTTTCCTAATCAGCTCATCCCACCCCCTAAAGACCTGTTCTTTTCGTTGGTAAATTCCAATTTACCAACTTCAACCAACTTCAGTCCGCTTCAATTAACTTCAACTCACTTCAACAAAAAAATACCAACTGCAACCCATCATATAAAAAAAAAATACCAACTTCCTATAATTTCAACCTCTTCAATCTACTTCAACCCACTTCAACAAAAAAAATACCAACTTCAACCCATTTCAACTAATCTCAATCAATTTCACCCATTTTCCAACCCATATTTTCTAACGAAAAGAATGGG
>JAKOGI010000664.1:438821-461626 GCA_029747015.1 Carnegiea gigantea | reverse complement strand
CCCTCTCTCATGCTATTCTGTAAATTAATTTTTTGGGATAATTTTTAGTACTTTCTGATGAACTTTTGGCTTCCAGGTGAAAATGAAGTTGGCTATAGCAGGCCATGCACAAAGGTGGGTCACCACCTCTGTGGCTTTTGACATTAGTCATTTTCTAATTCATCAATCAAGAGTTATAGAAATTTTGCTTAGATCTTGCACATCTTGTCTTCATGATAAATCTCTCTCTTTCCCCTTTGAAACTAGTGCATACTTGGTTGGTTGAGTTATACTGGCATTTTTCATGCAGTCGTAACGATCATTCATCTCAAACGTTGTATCTTCTCTCTATACTTCTTGCAGCAAAGAGACCAGGGAAAAAATCGCAGCTGGGTTGAGAATGGACTGGCAAAGGCGATGTGAGAGGCTGAAGCTTCAAGAAACCTCCCTTTTTGACTGGGAAAACCTAATTGCTGATGCTGCTAGGAAAGGTTTTCTTGAGGAGGAGGAGCTGCTGTGGAATTCTTTTGAGATCTTGAAAGAGCAGTTGCAGCAGGAATGGTTGGATAGTATAGAATATAGGAAAACAATGCCTAGACATAAAGGTAGCAGGAGAGGACCCAAATCTCTTGAACAGCGGAGAAGAATTGCAGAGGCGATTGTCGCTAAATGGGCTGATCCTGTAAGTTCTTGTTCCATCATAAAAGAGCACTTGCCTTAGCTTGCATTCAGAGCAAAACTGTGCCCCCTAATTGTGTTAATTAACCCAGCCACTGGTGTGTTTGAAATGGGTAATGAAGTGCATGCTATGACAGTTACTGAAGTTGGAGTCCTCAGTTCTAGAAGTAGCGGCATTGCTTGCATGTTTATAAGTTTGAAGTTAGAAGGACAGCAGTTGAGGAATGTGGCTTTAGCTCTAGTTACTTTTAGTGCTGCTGGTGAGAAGATGTGATCCAAGATAATCTGCCTCATGCAGCTGCAAAATCTTTAGTGCTTTCCAATGGAAATTTTATCGGGCTGGGATTGCTTCTCTTATAGCTGTCAAGTGCTTCTGAACCTACGCAATAAGAAGTGAGCCAAAAACGGTTTGACTTTTTTTGGTGAAGAAAGCGGGACCCACACTAGGAGGTGTTGTTGTAAAGAGGGTTTGACTTTGACGTGAAGTTTTAACAATGAAGAGAAACATGAGATGTTCCGCTTAGATATTTTAAAATCTGAGGCTTTCTCCTGGCATTAAGGGATATTTAACTGAGAATTGTAGGTCTGCAGTAAGCAGGGAATAAGTTGGCTTAGCTGCATAGTCCTGTGATCTTCATTTTCTTCGCATTATCAGTTACTGGACTCTCATTGTTAAGGACACTATTAAGCTTAAGCGATTATTTATGTGGCTTTCAATTTCTTGTGTCTCAACTTTGTTCAAAGTTAAGAGGATCTGATTGTGTGTTTCAAATCCAACCCCAGACCCCAGGAGCGTGACTTGGTCTGAGTGGGTGGGTGTTTTTTTTTTTTGGGGGGGGGGGGGGGGGGGGAAGGGGGCCAGATGTAGCACCCTTTAGTCTGAATCACAAAGAGGGTAATTTTGTCGAACTTTAGTTTAAAAACCATTGATTGCTTGATGCACCATATATTGGAGGCAAATGACAGAGAGGTATTTTGCTTTTGTCTGCTTACTCTGGTTGTACGCTTCATACAACAGAATAGGGCCTTCCATCAGAGAAGTTTGCTGATCTATGCACCTAGCTATTTTTACGCCATCCTATGTGGTGTCGATTATTGCACATGAATACCACGCTGATTTCCTTTCTTTGCTGAAGGAATACCGTTCAAAGGTCCGTTCTGGCATGGCTAAATATTATGGAACACCAGAGGGAGCTGAAAGGAGGGCACAGAAAAAGCCAAGTCGTGAGGGACAAACTGCAAATACCCCCAAGAGAAAGGCCAATAAACCAGAGAGATCTGCCATTAATGAATTCAAGACCAGGGCTCAACAACGCAAGTTGAAGAAAAGGGCTACTCTAAAATTCAAAGATCCTTTAGCAAGTACCAAATTGGAAATGTTGAAGAGCATTAGAGCTCAAAGAGCAGTATCAGAGTCAAAGAATGAAGCATTGCAAGTCTTGCAACGAGCAGAGTAAGCTTTCTACTTTTTGAACTCGATCTTTTTGTGCTTCCGTTGCATCTCTCCTATTCAAGGGCCTGCCCTTTGGTTCATCACTTGTTTAAGATTGCTAGGGCTTTGTACAGATTACTGATTAAGGAAGCCGAAAAGGCTGCTAAGGCACTTGAGCTTGCCGCAATGAAAAGCCCTGTTGCTCAGGCCTCACTCATGGAGACGAGGAAGCTTATTGCTGAAGCAATGCAATCAATGGAGACAATCAAGAATAGGCAACTCAAGTCTCAAGCTGATATATCTTCTAAGAACCAAAATTTTGCTCAAGAGAATGCAGAAGCCCTTACAGAGGATCTCAGTCAAGATCAAGAAAGCATTAATGGGGTTGCATCACCACAATTAGGAGGAGGCCATGTTAACCCTTATAAGCTGACGATGTTGGAAGAGATGGACGTGGATTATCAGCTTCCAACAAACCTTATTGGGTATGAATTACATAAGCTTGGCATAAAGGGTGTAACCGAGAAAATGGAGTTGGGAAAGGTTAAATATCACCGTGATTCCAAACCAAATGGGGCTGTCAGATTGACTGGTATTTCTTCACCCAACAGAGCTAAGTTGCAGAATCATCACAAGCAGATACCTGTTACTGGAAAAGCAGTGACGAAGAAGTGGGTTCGTGGGAGGCTCGTCGAAGTGTCTGACAGGGAGTGAAATGCATGATTTAGGACATAACCACTAGTGTATCCAGCTAGTTTCAAAGAAATCCAGGTAGATGATGTATCGGCTCCTTGAGGTTGCTTGACAAAATTTTGGTTGATATCTTCTGCATTAGTCGCAAGAATTTTGGTAAATTCCAGGTCATGGATGAATGTATATTATATTTGATAAAATCATTGATTGGGTTCATTCGACCTAATAATTTGGCAAGCAGCACTTGAATAAGCGCGGTTGCTTTCTCGATTTCACATGCTGTAAATTACATTTGCAAATTCACGTATTGGTTGCAAGAGAAGGCCAAATTAATATGCTAATATCATTTTTTATTAAAAAACAGTACTTCTCTAAAAGCTAGGTAATTATATCCATTATCAAAAAAGTTTAAGCACTTACAATATATATAAAGAAAGCATGAACACCTAAAATTTACTATGTTAACAGTTTCAAGTGTCTATATACAGTTATGACCTTTTCAGCAAAAAGACAATTAAGCGATAAAAGAGTTTCACGAATGTTTCTATTTTTGTCAAAATTTTTATAATAAACATATATTTTTTCCTTAATATATATACATATACACACAAACACACACACACACATATATATATACACACACACACACACACACATACATACATACATACATACATACATATATATATATATATATATATATATATATATATATGTGGGGGGTGTTGTGGGTGTGGGTGTGTGCATATATTTGTATATATACATGTGTAATTAGAACGAAAAATTTCAAACTTAATATTTGATGCATAGCAAGTTTCGCATAACTTTGATGTTAATTCATAGCCTGACAGCCTATTAAAAATGTAAAAAAAAATATTACCGAGATTTTTGACATTATTATTTTTGCCTTGTTGAATTTTTTTAAAAAATATACATATTTAATATTCTAGCTCTAATATTGTTATTGTTGTCTTTTCAAAAAAATATACGTAATAGCAGATTATGGTTAAGTATTTATCAATTCATCTCACACAAGTATTATGTTAATATTAATACTACCAAATAATAATGAATAGAGATTGACGTTTAGATTTATTATCTTTTCTTTGAACATATTAAATAAATATAAATACAGATATGAAATTTTAGATATTAGATATGATGACATTCGTTGTGAATCTTCTATATATAAGATAACACTATCTTTACAAATTACAATCAAAACGTACGAAATTACTTCAAGTGTGGGAGAATAAGAGTTTAAGCAATCCTCATCCCTTTCTTTTAGCAGAGTTTGTCGATCGTCATATTCCATAGATAAGAGTATTATCTATAGGTGCATGCATATATGATTGATATAGATATATATGTGTGTGTATGTGTGTGTGTGTGTGTGTGTGTGTGAGATAAAACAGAACATTCTTGATAGGAAGATTTCGAGTTTTAATATTTGTAACCCCAAGTGCAAGGTTTTATCGTCAAGTACTTGGGGTGTCATCAACAAGGAGTTAGATTTCAAGTATCGGGATTAGCTCGAGTGTTTCAAGCTAGGCTGTGTGAGAAGAAAAGAAAGGCAAGCTAAATTAAGCTAATAAACATAAGAAAAGAGGCTTGGAGTCGTGATTTGATCAATTGATGGACCAACTAATTGAGACGAGTCCTAACATACCCAACCTATTCAGAAAATTAGAGATGGTCGGCTGCACCATCAAAAACCGCCCAAGTCCTTTCTCAATGGTCATGAGCTAGCCTAATTATAGTCTAACCACCTATTTCATGGGGTTAGCCTAGTTAGGCCACCACATTAGCAACACTCATACCTAGCTAGGATCGGGACTATTTTCATGTCCAAATCCTGGCTATCCCCTCTCCGACACTAGCTAATTGACTTCATTTCTCAGTATAAGTCAATTGCTCAAAAAAAGTTAGGTGTGGTTAGGCCTAATCCTAGACCAATTAGCCATCAAGGGGCTAATCACAATCTAAACCAACCAAAATTAGCAACTAATCAATAATCATCAACAAAACACAAAAACCCCAAAACAAACCTAAACTAGCAAATAACTCAACAAGCATGAACTAGAGAAATTAATCCAGTCCAACATGAATTAAAACAACTAATGAACACAAAATCATAATAAAGACTAAACATACTAAATATAATCTAAACTAACAAGATTAAGTAAGAGGAAACAAGAACAAACATGAAATAAGAAGAGAGAGAGGAAGGAGAAAACTTATGGATTGCTTGAATGAACTTGAATGCACAATACTTCATGTCCAATCTCCCCTAATTAATCCTAGTCTACCTACTTTATTTCCCCCTAATGGGGTTTTTGGAAGCTAAACCCTAAGCTAAACTACTCTAAAAATCGCCAAATGAACCCCCCAAAAAAGTCTCAAAACAAGCCCTTTTAAAAGGGAAACAAACCGGACAAAACAGTACATGGGGAGGCAACGGTCGTCGCCTAGAGACAGCCTATCATGTGCAAGACAGGCTGGCCGCTGTCACCCCCTGGCCATGGCTGCAGGTTTGGCCGACAGCTGTCTTGCCTCCTCGGCTACTCTTCGCCCTGCTGCTTTGTTCTCTTCTTTTGTTCCTCTTTTGCTTCTTCACGCAGCACTTGCTCGGTTGAACTTATTACCTACAAAAGCAAATAGAACAAATAAAAATCCTAAAGATTATATTACTCTACGAGTTAAAATTAGGTGAAAGAGACATGTAAAATGTGACAATTTAGCACTGAACAATTGCATACCTAACATTTGATACATGATAAGCTCTTACAACTTCACCATTAATCCATAACCTAAATCTAAGTCTATTAAAAAAATAATAAAAGAATTTTAATTTTCATTATTATTATTTTTGTCTGTTCAATTTTTTAAAAATATACATATTAAAAGATTTTAACCCCAACATTATTATTGTTGCATTTTCTTAGACACATATCATAAGAAAACATTGTGATAAAATATTTACCCATTCATTTTACACCAATATTATGCTTATCAATACTATTATAATAGCAATCTTTACAAAACTCTAGAATGGTGTAACAAGAGTGATTTGCAAGATTTGGTGTAATCTTAACATAAAAATCATTTATGCATTAAATCTAAGCCGTCGATTTTAAAGTTAAGATATCTATTTATTTTATTTAAAAAATCACCATGATTTTGGATAGGCATGATAAAAGATAGATGATATAATTCAATTATCTAGGGAAAAAAATTAGAAAATTATATTTATTCATTAAATCTAAACCGTAAATTTTAGTTTCAAAAAAAACCACCTTATATGGGTAAAATATCTATTTATAATTTTTATTTTTTAAAAAGTACTCATAATTTCCATTATATTTGATAAAGGATGCATGATAATTCTATTATCTAAAAAAAATTCAAGCAGTTAACAAAAGTGATAATCTTTAAAAAAACCTAAAATGCTAGCTCTAACGGGAGTTATTTGTAGGATTCGATATAATCTCAATCATAAAAATTGGTCATCTATTAAATCTAGGCCTTCGATTTTGTATCTAATCTGTCAATCTATTTACACTATATTAATAACAATATTTAGAAAACCCTAAAATATTAACATGCAAGTGATTTGCGGGACTTAGTGTAATCTTACTCAAAATATTATTAACTTATTAAATCTAAACCCTTGGTTTTAAAGTTCAAAAAAAAAATAGTTTGTAATTGTCATTTCTTTCCAAGCAAAGTACTGCCTTATTTTTATTTATTTTTTAAAAACAAAAGTTAGGGGAGTTAACTACCTACTCTTCATATTTTCTACTATACATGATATGTGAATGTCGAGGTTTTAGATACTTTCGCCTGTTGATTTTGTGCACGTCTCTTTCTCTCATCAGAGCGCGGACACACACACACACACACTCTCTCTCTCTCTCTCTCTCTCTCTCTCGGAAAGGAAATCACTTCTCTAATAACCCTAAGAATTTATGTATAATTTTCTATGTTTATAGTTAGGTGAGGGTCTCTAATATACGTTATATTTTTGGATTCATATTTTTTTTTTATGGGTTATCATAGGAAGTGTCAAATGTTAGATACATTATAGTGTAAAATTTGCAATCCATAAAGGTTGATGTATAATGCATAAACGTAGGAGCTAAAAGAAGAAAATCACATTTTTTTGAAAGATATTTGAATATCTAATTATTCTTGAAGGTGGTGTCGTCTAATGTAAATGAAAAGGTATTTTTTGCTTATAACATAGCGAAACTATTTATACGAGAGTGATACATGATTTCAACTGTTTCAAGCTATGTGCTGATTATTTCATGAATCAAGACTTACTTTTAATGGGTTAGTTTTCCTAGGTATAATCCACCTTACAGCTGAATTTAGTGAGATTTGAGACTTTTAGACATAGGAGAAAAGGATTTGATTCACCCATCAAAGTTTTCATTTGTTGAAAAAGTCAATTTTACTAATTATACGATCAAGTAAATCAGACAATATTTTACTTAATTTGCATAAAATATTTATGAGACAATTGATTTTACAAAATGAATACTCTATAATTTTTAAATTAAAATTTAATTTAAAAGATAGTATATGCATCATACGGGTCTATACTAGTGGTAATAATATCAAATAATAATAAATAGCGATTGACTTTTTGATTTATTATCTTTTTTTAAACATAAATATAAATATTAAATATTAAGTGTTAGATATGATATAATGACAGTTATGAATCTTACATATACAAGATAACACTAGTAGTTCAAACTACCACCAAAAGATACAAAATTATTTTTGATTTTGAAAGAAGAGGAGTCCAAGCAGTCACCATCCTATTCTTTTAATAGAATTTGTACATTTATTCATATTTCACATGTAAAATTATTTTTCATAAGTGCATGCACATATAACAATTTTTTTAAAATAAATGTGTAATAGTTTGTATGTTAGAGTTTGTTATGAAAAAAACAGAGTTTTAATATTTATAAACCCCAAGTGTAAGGTGTATCGTTGAGTACTTGGGGTGTCGTCTGTAGAGAGTTGTGTTTCCAACTATCAGGGCTAACTAAAGCTTCTCGAACTAGGCAAGATCGAAGGGGATGGACGGTGAACTAAACTACGCTAACAAACATAGAAAAAAGCGACTTGGAGTTGTGATTTGACCAATGGACGAACCAACTAATCGAGACGAGTCCTAACCTATCCAAACTACATCATGCACGAGAGATAGTCGGTTGCATCATTAAAACCACCCGAGCCCTCTCTCAAGGATCATGAGCTAGTCTAATTATTCTAACCTCCTATTTTCATGGGATTAGTTCAACTAAACTACAAGATTGACAACCCTTGACCTAGTTAGTGACGAGACTATTTTTATATCCCAATCCCAACTATTTTCTCTACCCGCACTAGACAATCGACCTCACTTCTCAGCATAAGTCGATTGCCCCAAAATACGGATGAAAACTCTCTCAAGCATTTCATCGAACACTTGGCGGGTATGAAAGAAAACTCTAAATTCTAGGCGTAAACAAGGGAGGGTTGAGGGCGAAACAAGGTTAATTAGCCATCAAGGGCTAATCACAATCCAATCAACTAAGATTAACGACTAATTAAATACGAAAACATGAAAACCTAAACTAAACATAAACTAGCAAATGAGAACATAAACATGAACAAAAGAGGAATTAATCTAAACTAGCACGAATGAAAACTAAAGGAAACACAAAATCATAATAAAAAACTAAACATTCAAACTAAGCAAATCAAATACAAGAATTAAACTAACAAAATCAAAACAAGAACAGAAACGTGAAATAAAGAGAGAGAGAAAGAGAGAAACTTATGCTTGAATTGATTGAAGAATTGAAAATCCACAAGCTTGAATCCCGGAATACCAACTATAATCCTAATCTAATCCTCCTATTGAGGTTTTTATTAGCTAAAACCTAACCTAAACTACTCTAAGAATCGCCATAGGAGGAGCTCGAATGACCCCAGGACAAAAACATCGAAGGAGGATTAAATAAAATTGCGCAACCAAACAGCGGCCCAGGGGGGCATGACCGTGCCATTTTTCTGGCGCGGTGGTTCGGCCCCCCTGCTGTTCCTTCTTGCCTGTTTTTACTGTTTTTCTTCGCTTCACCCCGTCTTCACTTCTTTTCGGAGTACTTGCTCCATTTAAACTTATTTTCTACAAAACGTAAATAAAACAAGTAAAATCCTAAAGATTAAGTTATTATACGAGCTAAAAGTAGGTGAAAGAGGCACGTAAAATATGACAATTTATTACCTAACAAATACCCCCACACTTATATTTTGCTCATCCTTGAGCAAAATTAAAGAAAAACTAACTTAATGACCTAACTCACTTTTATAGGAATCATGGTTGCATTTAGCATATGCAACAAGCTCTTTAAACCCCTTGGTTCCTCCAAGTGGACGAGTAAGGTCTTGTGAGGGTTTGTAGAAGATATACCCACAAAATCTTTGAAAAAGAAAAATAAAAATGGAAAGGAAAAGAAAAACAAAAACAGAAGAACATAATGGATTTACAAACAAAGCACAACTATATACAAGGGAAAAGTCTGCGCACATTCTAACTAAACAAATCACCCAAGCACACAATGATATTAACCTGCATATAAACAAAATGTACACATCAAGAGTCTCTATACCCATGGGCGACATCAAAGCACCAACTTTTCATTCCACTGTACATCAAAACCTGGAATCCATTCTAGTGCATGGTGTGTAAGTGTATCATCATCCTAGGACTTAGACTTACCAATATCAAACTCGTTCCTACCTGATTGACATATGCTACATTATTGACTTATTAACAAGGGAAGCAAGCTTTTCCAATAGCAGTATTACCTCAAAGGGTAACACCCAGTAGCACGTGCCTCAAAGGGTAACGCCCAATGGCGCATGCCTCAAAGGGATACTTGTCATTCCAAATTTTATTTTTTTCTTTTTCTTTTTTTCTCATTTTTTTCGTTTTGTTTTTTTTTTGGGATAAATAAAAGTGGAAACCAAACACGAACAAAAGTAGCCGTGTATAAGACAAGTGGGAGAGCCAATCATAAAAGACTAAGACCCTAAAATAATGATGATAGTATAAATAAGGACTGGATTGTACATGTATAATGAACTATTGGGGTTAGAATTGGAGATAGAATGACTCACTTAGGATAAAAATCTATCATGTACATCGTAGTTATGCACAAGCCAGTAGCCGAGGTGCAAAGGATCAAAGTTGACCAAAATAGTACAAAATCCCTCCAAAACAAGGTAGCATGGAGACTACTCCTCCCCCACACCTAGATCTCACAATGTCCTTATTGGGAGTCAAGGAGTTATGACTACCACAAAACACATATATACAGAAAACAATTCAAAATAGTATATAAAAACAAAAGACAAACAAGAAGAAGAAAAAGAAAGACAAAAACAAAAGTGTATACAACACAAAAATGAAGAAAGAGAAAAGAGGGAACGAATTTACCAGGTTAGGTGTTGAGTACACCTAAACTACTACCTCCATGGGGCGATGCTTCGGAAGGCTGGAAGAGTATCAGCCACTCATCCCATCTCAGGATCCAAGCCACCAATTCAGATGACGTCAAAGCTCACAGGAGCTTATCGAACACCTGAACATGCAATTCAGATAAATGTAAGTAAGAGCACCCAAATATGAATCGAGGAATGCCAATAAGTACTTTCCTAAACTTATCAAATGTCTTGGAGAAATCAGCTAAATAATCGAATGCAATAATCAACATGATTTTTCCAGGCATGTCCTCTAGGTACAGACGATAAGGATCAAGGGAGGGGTCGTACCCTTTAAAAGTACCTAGAGACTTATAACAGTCAACCTCATTCCCCACAAGCACCACATGAGAATCAATCGGTGAGAGATCACAACACTCGGGGGAAGGGGAGGGTAGTGAACATGAAAGAGAAGTATGGAAAATATCGAGGGGATCGGAGAATACAGGGTCAATAAGATTAGGACTAGATGAAACTACTGCAACCACAACATCTACACATGACCTCTCTACGAGAGTCTCATCGAGATCATGCACCTCAATAAAAGTATCGTCTGACTCACAACACATATCATCCTCATTGACACTAGCATCAATACAAAATGTCTCACCTCCCCCGAACTCCATCGACTGAGTTAAAGGAAAATGTGGATCAGGATAGGTTGTGTGAAGTGGAGTGTTGTCTCTGAGGTTGCTAGGTAGGGATGGAGCAATAAGGGGCAAAGTAGTCAAGGGAGGATCAAGTACTTTCTCTAGTTCAGACTTTAGAGTAAGAGAAGACGCACCATCATCACATAAATTAACATCAAGTTTAGAGCAATTAACCCTAAGGTCAGTCTCATGTGATATGTCATACTCCCGCATACAATTAGCAAGCTTAACTTGTTGCTCATTCATTGTCTCTATCATGCTAGCAATCCTAGCAAAACTATCAGCAGAAACATGATAGGGACAAGAATTACTGTCATGGTCAGAACAATGACAGATCTCACATGCAAAAGGCGTATAGTTAGGGATGCAGGGGGATGGGGTGTAAGAACTGAAATGACTAGTCTCAAAATCATAAGTATCCCTAGCCAACCACTCAAGCAATTCCCAGGGTTCATTAACATTTTCAGCACAGAAATTCCAATGCTCCAAAAGAGTACGGGTCTCACAAGTCACACCTTCATAGACCATGTTTAGAATTTCCCACTTCTCCAAGCAATAACCACAATGAGTAAGAAAATCATGTAATCTATCGTAATATTTCCAAAATAATTCATGCTCATATTGAGGAAAGTGGAAAATTGTCATTTTTTTATTTTATTTTTTTTTAGAAATGTTTTTGGATTTTTCTTTTTTTTTTTTTGTAAATAAAAGTCTAGTCTTGAATGCTCAAGTAAACCCCAATATTGAAAAACGTCAACTCCCCAGCAACGGCGTCAAAAACTTGTTATGGAAAAAATAGAGTTTTAATATTTATAAACCCCAAGTGTAAGGTGTATCGTTGAGTACTTGGGGTGTCGTCTGTAGAGAGTTGTGTTTCCAACTATCAGGGCTAACTAAAGCTTCTCGAACTAGGCAAGATCGAAGGGGATGGACGGTGAACTAAACTACGCTAACAAACATAGAAAAAAGCGACTGGGAGTTGTGATTTGACCAATGGACGAACCAACTAATCGAGACGAGTCCTAACCTATCCAAACTACATCATGAACGAGAGATGGTCAGTTGCATTATTAAAACCACCCGAGCCCTCTCTCAAGGGTCATGAGCTAGTCTAATTATTCTAACCTCCTATTTTCATGGGATTAGTTCAACTAAATTGCAAGATTGACAACCCTTGACCTAGCTAGCGACGAGACTATTTTCATGTCCCAATCCCAACTATTTTCTCTACCCGCACTAGACAATCGACCTCACCTCTGAGCATAAGTCGATTACCCCAAAACACGGATGAAAGCTCTCTCAGGCATTTCATCGAACACTTGGCGGGTATGAAAGAAAACTCTAAATTCTAGGCGTAAACAAGGAAGGGTTGAGGCCGAAACAAGATTAATTAGCCATCAAGGGCTAATCACAATCCAATCAACTAAGATTAACGACTAATTAAATACGAAAACATGAAAACCTAAACTAAACATAAACTAGCAAATGAGAACATAAATATGAACAAAAGAGGAATTAATCTAAACTAGCACGAATGAAAACTAAAGGAAACACAAAATCATAATAAAAAACTAAACATTCAAACTAAGCAAATCAAATACAAGAATTAAACTAACAAAATCAAAACAAGAACAGAAACGTGAAATAAAGAGAGAGAGAAAGAGAGAAACTTATGCTTAAATTGATTGAAGAATTGGAAATCCACAAGCTTGAATCCCAAAATACCAACTACAATCCTAATCTAATCCTCCTATTGAGATTTTTATTGGCTAAAATCTAACCTAAACTACTCTAAGAATTGCCCTAGGATGAGCCCGAATGACCCCAGAACAAAAACATCGAAGGAGGATTAAATAAAATTGCGCGACCAAACAGCGACCCGGGGGGGCATGACTATGCCACATGGCATGGTCCCCCACCGTGCCATTTTTCTGGCGCGGTAGTTCGGCCCCCCTGCTGTTCCTTCTTGCCTGTTTTTACTATTTTTCTTCGCTTCATCCCGTCTTCGCTCCTTTTTGGGGTACTTGCTCCATTTGAACTTATTTCCTACAAAACGTAAATAAAACAAGTAAAAACCCTAAAAATTAAGTAATTATACGAGCTAAAAGTGGGTGAAAGAGGCACGTAAAATATGACAATTTATCACCTAACATAATTAATTTAAAAAATTATTGAATTACACTCAAAAAAGTCATTGAGCTTTTTAATTCAAAAAATCTCCAGAATTTTACATAAGTTTGTTAGATTATTGATTGTAATTTATATATATGGTTTTTATAAGGGTAAAAAGCGAAAACATTTTTCTTGCAATTAAAAAATCATAATGATTACTACAAGGAAAAATTCATGAGATTTCCCATGCATTCGCATGGGTATGGGCACACTAATTTATTTTTAAATAAATACATAATAATTGTATATTTTAATTAACTTAAAAAAGACTTTGAATTTTCTAAGTTTAAAAACCTCCAAAATTTTACATATGATTACTAGATTATTGATTATAACTTGTATTTATTATTATTATAATAGTAAAATAAAAACTCGTGTATCACATAACATGGGTACTAATTATCTACATAAATCATGCCACAAAGACGAGCCTAAAAATCCTTACTTTGGCCCTGTTTTTTTTTTTTTTTTTTTCCCTGTGATTAGGAGGATTTAGCTTATACCTTACAGCTCCTTAGAGCTACTTATAGCTCCTCATAGTTTTTTTTATATCTCCTTACTTCTTCTTAGATCTCCTTATATATATATAATATATATATATATATATAATATATATATTATATATATATATATATATATATATATATATATATATATATATATATATATATATATATATATTATAACATTCAACTTATCATCTATTTTTTCTTATATTTATAGAAATATGCATATATTTTTTTATATACTATTAATATGAAAAATCTTACAACTTTTTTATGAATATAATATTTGTATAAACATAAAAATAGAATTTAACGATGTGAATTAATATTTGAGTTTTGACATGAAACATATATGTTATTATAGAGAAAATAAGTCAACATATTTTAAAACTATAATACAAAAATCACATTTGTGTTTGAGTTTCGACGTGAATTATGTCTGAAAATAGTCAAACTGTAGGTGATGAAAATATTTCAGCTATTTTTCATCCATAAGTTTATCCATGATAACTTGGATGATCGTACATTTGAATATTAGATCAAATTTAATTCCAACATGTTTAATTCAAATTAGATTCATTTTCAGGGTTCTATTCAATTTTGTTGAGAATTTTTACTTTTAAAAATTTGCATATAGGGATGTGAAACTATTGTTAATATGAAAAAAATCACCTCAAGGTTGAAACATATTTGGTTCTACATATATGTCGACTTGAATTTATCTTACTGATATTTAATTGACTTGTTTAAAGGTTTATTTTCATTAATTGTGTTACTTCAATATTAATTTTTATTATCCAAAATCATAATTGTAGAAGAATAAAATTTTTCATGTAATGTTAAAATAAAATTTATTTAGTGATGTTATAAAATTTATTTCATAATTATCAGTGATTAATGCAATTTCTTTTTATGAAATAATTTTTTTCATAATTCATACATTAAAACCAATAATTATACATATATATCTAAAAATTATATTATATAATTTTTTAATAATTCAACAATATCTTTTATCTATCTTTACAGCTCATTATATTTTTTTATAATTTTTTATATTTTTTTACAGTATATAACTATATTTTATTGTAGAAAAAACTATGTGTTACTGTAAAAAAGAATCGGCCCTCTGTTCCAACCCCCCATACAATTTGCTGGCGCTGCATATGCTGGGTAGTAGGTTGCCCCAGACATTATACGTTCTCACAATTCTGAAGTCTATAATCATCTTCACTACTCTATGTCTCTCACTCTTAAACACGCCCCGCATTGCTAAATTCCCGCCGTCTACGCACTCTTCTGATCAAAATATCCAGTACCCAGACACAAATTTCCATTTTTTCGCCCAATTCCCGGGTTGGGAGTGTCGTATTTTAGGGAATCCATGGAATTCCATCTCTAAATCAAAACCGATGATGAATGGTTTGGGAAGAGGGTGTGCTTCTTCAGACGGGGAAGAGGACCGCCGGAACTTGATTCCCCAGAATGGAACCTTCAGACATGCCTCAAACTCTCACTCATTTTCCTCCTTCAACATCGCTGACAATGGGTTTAGCTCCTCTGAACGGCGCTGCCTCAAATTCGACAAGAAAAGGTATCTTCTGTTGATCTTAGTACCTTTGTTGGTTATCCTCCTTTACTTTTTGGTGGGTTTTCTGAGTCCAAGTTACTTTATTCGTTCCACTTCTGATAGTACGAGGGAATCAGAATTAAGGGCTTTGTATCTTTTGAGAGAGCAGCAGTTAGGTTTAATTTCTGTGTTGAATCGTACAGTGGGCATTGTAGCTGCAGTGGGATCAAACTCTTCATCAAACAATGATAATAGTGGTAATGAAACTTCTGGGTATTTGAACTTGAGTGAAATGCCTGTTGGGAAGTCCGTCTTTGAGGAGTATAAGGCTGGAATTTATGAGGGGATTCTGTTGAATGAGGAAATCCAGCGGGTTTTATTGTCGACCCATAATGATGGAAATGTTTCAGAGTCTAGTGTTGGCAATGGGCCGTTGTTGATGGGAGGTATTGACATGTGCGGGGAGGTGGATCATAACCTGTCACAGAGGAGAACTATTGAGTGGAAGCCGAGGTCGGATAGGTACTTGTTTGCAATTTGTACATCAGGGCAAATGTCAAACCACTTGATTTGTCTAGAGAAGCATATGTTCTTCGCGGCACTCTTGGGCAGGGTTTTGGTTATTCCTAGCCCTAAGGTAGACTATGAGTTTAGCAAGGTGTTGGATGTTGAGCATATGAACAAATGTTTAGGGAGAAAGGTAGTTGTCACGTTCGAAGAGTTTTGTGAGGCAAAGAAGAAGGATTTGCGCATTGACAGGTTTATCTGCTACTTCTCGCTACCCCAGAATTGTTTTGTTGATGAGGACCATGTCAAGAAGTTGGAATCCTTGGGTTTATCAGTGCCAAAGCTTGAATCACCTTGGGTTGAGGACGTGAACAAACCGAAGAAGAGGACAGTTCAGGATGTCAAGGCCAAGTTCTCTTCTTCTGATGAGGTTATTGCAATTGGAGATGTCTTCTTTGCTGATGTGGAGAAGGGCTGGGTGATGCAGCCAGGAGGTCCTATCGCTCACAATTGTAAAACTTTGATTGAACCCAGTCATCTAATAATGGTTACTGCCCAACGTTTTGTTCAAACATTTATGGGCAAGGATTATTTGGCCCTTCATTTTCGAAGACACGGGTGGTTAAAGTTCTGGTATGTTCCTCATCATGCACTTTCTTCAATCCAACCTTTACCTAAGCATTCTTAACTTTATTTTATACTATCCAGAAAGCATAGGTCAATTCTTCTTGTTCTTTTTGTTTTTCCCGCCTCTGAGATACTCTGTACCTTCAATCTGGGACTTCAGTTGCTTGCGCCTAAGCCATTGCTGTGTGTAGAACATCTCATTAGTCCTTAGACGTTCGTCTTTTTTTGATATTCTACTGTCAAAAGCTGCTAGTATGGGAACATGGTGTATAAAGACTGAAAATATACCAGTTCTTATTGTTTTAGTATGTCAAGATAAAGTCTTAAGACCTCACACAACTATGGCTGGTTCTGACTTATTTGATTATTCCTGCTAACTGCTAAGTAACACTCCTTCAGTACATTATTGGGGCAACAAGAAGCTCCATGTTGCATATAAGTGCTTGAAATAAACGATCAAGGCTGATGTGTGTGTACTGTGGTCTTCTTGATTGTTGACTGTGCTGGATGACTAATACAATCAAACTTGAATGAATTGAAGAGCTCATTTAGCATGACCTCTTAGTACTTCTGGGTCTATGAAAGACACACTTAACTATCTTGCCTTGATGCTCAATTTGTCTGGTTTCAACAGTTAATACTCCACTTCCTTTATGTGGTAGTCTTTTCTATTCAGCATTACATAGAATCTAACAATGTATCTTTCTTGGTTTTGCAGCAATGCTAAGAAGCCAAGTTGCTTTTATTCTGTTCCCCAGGCAGCAGACTGCATTAAACGAGTAATTCAAAGGGCCAATACACCAGTTGTATATCTTTCGACAGATGCTGCGGATAGTGAAACTGGTTTACTTCAGTCTCTAATTGTTATCGATGGAAAACCTGTTCCGCTTGTTCAGCGGCCAGCTCTGAATTCAGCTGAGAAATGGGATGCTTTGCTGTATAGACATGGCCTCGAGGGAGATCCTCAGGTGAGCTTGTATGTTATTGTTCAGAATGTTTGCGTAACCAACATAACAATATGTCCCACCCGAGGAAGGTGGTGTGTGTTGGGGAGTGGGGGTGGAGATTGGGCTGTTTTAATCTCACAATTGAATTGCACAATGCCTACCTTTGCTAGACCTTAGATTTTAAAGCTGTTGGTCATCTTCGATGAAGGATATCATCCTTAGGCCATTATATTCTAGAGCTTTCTTTCTGATTGTCCCCAAAAAAATCTGAAGGTTTGTTTCTAATTGCTCCCCCCCCCCCCCCAAAAAAAAAAAAAGAAGATTCCTTTTAAAAAAAAATTCACTAAAATTATATTGTTACCACTCATATTCTGACTTTTTAGGTTTGTTTGGAAGGAGAGTAAGGAAGAACCTAGGAGGGCTAGTGGGAGTACTGACTCCCTTTACCCATGCTTGTGAGTGTTTCATTAAGTGTGAGGAGTTTTGGCATCCTACCAACCCTTCTTTGCTCTTATTTCTTTTACTTCTTATTTGAGGTGTGAAGGAGAGTATTTTCCATTCACTAATAAAAAGCAATTTTATTATCTATTATTTTAATAAAAATACAAATGCATGCAGTGGTTCTAAACATCACCTTATAGTTGATAGTCTTATAACTAATAATCTGTTTTATTTTTCTTCCCTCCTTTCTTACACTCTGTTGCTCTTCTAAAACATCAGAATATCAAAGAGGAGCTACGCTTCCTTACCCTGCATTACTCTCACCTAAATGTTATTAACTCTCATTTACTCACCTCCTGGACTTCCGAATAGATCCTTAAGAATTTGATGCAGATAGTGAAAACTAATTAATCAGCTGGCAGCAACCATCTATTTTAAAATTGTATTTGCAATCACCATCTCCATCCCTGAAGTGGATAAAATCAAGCATTCATCTTTTGGTCAACTTTTACCTGTTGTGGTAACTAAAAGTTCAGTTGTATGGTAGCTCCACGTACTTATATGTCCTGATTCCTGATATTCCTTCTCATTTGGGAAGATACTTTGGCACTATAGAAATCAGGGTGTAGTGGGATGAAAGAAGAGTAAACCATGCCCAGCACCATCATTAATTTACATTGCAGAGGGACTTACTGTGACATTTGAACTGTTGTTGCAGATTTCAGTCTACTTCTCTTGTGTTCAAGAGGTAAAACAAAAAAAAAAGGATTAAGAGAACATGTTTAACATTTCTCAACTTAGTGACGTCCACCGTAACTGTCTTCTTGTGAGATTTAAACGGGATGAAAGTGATTTGTGGTTATTGCTGTTCAAGTATCTGACTATTTCAGAAGAGTGCATTGATTGCGGGAATTTTTGCTTTTCTGTTCATCTATTAATAGAGTTTTACATTTTGAAGGTGGAGGCTATGCTGGATAAAACAATCTCTGCTATGTCTAGAGTGTTCATTGGATCCTCAGGATCTACTTTCACCGAAGACATCCTAAGGCTAAGGAAAGGGTGGGGTTTGACATCCATTTGTGATGAGTTTCTCTGCCGGGGTGAGCTACCAAACTTCATAGCGGAGGATGAATAAAGTATTCAGGAGTAGCTTCTTTAGTACTCTGTTTGTCGGCCAGCCCCTACAACGTATTGGACTGTAAGTGGTGTATGATAAATGCCACAGCTATTAATTCCCTAGTTCTGTTTGTTCGTATCCTTGGTGATCAAAAGAGTGGATTGCATATTTGAATTTTTAAGTGCAAAGAGATAAATACTGTGAGGCCTTTTTTGCCATTATCGTCTTGGAAAATTCTCTGTCTCTTCACTATTTGGTGATATACATATACTCATATGTTGTTTTTTTTCTATTTTTTTTTCCCCTTGGGTTCCAAGAGAAGTATTTAACATTTAAAGAGTAGTGCCTTAAGTTATGATGGTAAATCTTGCATGCACTTGTACTGGTTGCTCGTTGGGACCTCATACTAACTGGACTGCTCAGTGGAACTCGATTACTGAAGACCTTTCTTTCTTTTTACAGTCAGCAGTACTCAACTAGGTATTCCTAGGTATCAGCCAGTGAGGTTTTAGCTTAATGGCTAAGACTAGGTCCCTTACTATGAAATTGTATTTTGCTAGCTTTTGCATCTTCTATAAGTCTTAAGGAGGTAAAAAGGGATTGCAGGGGCACTAGAGGAGATCGTACTTATTTAGAGTTTAGGACTTTGACGGATCAGCTTGGGCGTTGTGTACTCTAACCTGGTCAACTCAAGCTCAACCAGGTTAAGTACAAGCAGGAGTGCCTTGAAACAAGGTTAACAAAGAATGGTTCTGGTGCTTTTTGAAATCTCCAGCCCTCTTTCTCCTATTTCTCCTATTCTTTGATTCTGAAATATTCAAGTTATTGAATTCCCCATGCTTTTGTTGTCACTGTTTCTGAATAAGTACTGATCTTCTTCAAGTAAATGAGTCTTTTTACGGCTTTTGGTCTACACTTTACAGTAAGTGTCAACCAGTCAAATTATGCACAGGCACTGTGGGGACTGCGACAAATAAGTTTAACATTCTTAAATGACGATTGAAATCCATTGAGAGAAATCCCACAATTATCTTATGCATGCAATAAATTCTAGAGCAGAAGATAATGAGTGAGAATGAGCAGCATTTCTATTCCATATTGCTTTCTGCCCAGCCCCCGAGAATGAGAAGCATCCATATGTCATATATATATATTTTTTTTTCCTTAAGGCCCAATTTTCTTTTGTTTGCCTCATTGCTCAAATGGAGACTTATGCCAAGTCCACTCATGGTCCACAGCTAGATGCAAATGCTTTTTGACAGATATTAAGGCATCCGTGGTTAATAGCTGCTAAAGTTTCCATATCAGTAAATGCTTTTCCATGAATGACTTGAACAAAGTTTATCAATTGGGCATTACAATTTGTAATTTTTTGTATATCTTTTCATAGCCCATTTCTTTTGGTGTAAAGTATCTTCCAAAGGCGGAATCCCATAATCACAAGAACGGTTGCGAAGACTGTGGAGAAGCCAATGGTAAATCCTTCAAGAAAAAGTTTCTCATCCTTGCTTTCACTGATGGCATCCTCTTTATGTCTTGTTCCTGGAATTGATGGGTGAGCACAAGATTGCTGCAGAATTTGACCACATAACTCCTGGTCCCCAATTTAACTATATTCTGTAGAAGTATCAAACTGGCCTCCTGTTGTTATTGGCCCCTCAAGATTGTTGTAGGAAACATTTGAAAAAAAAAAAAAGAAATGGAGGCCTTGCAGCTATGTTGGAATCTCTCCTTGCAAATTATTCTGAGAGAGATCTAGAATTTCTTTGTTTGTCAGATTTGAAAACTCTGGTGGAATGCCGCCTGAGAATAAGTTCCACTGAGATCCAGCTCTTGAAGACCTGGTAATTGGTGTGGCTCAACTGGGATATTACCAGTAATATTGTTGCCCTTAAGGAGTATCCCTGCAGGCTGGCTCTCAATCAAGTTATACTGGAGATAAGTAGCCTTTTGGATATTGTCAAATATGGGGAGCTCAAAATAACTATTTCAGGTGTGTTTTTTAAGGGTTTGCTGTGACATTAGGGACTTCTGTGTATTTCTTGTTGCGTGAAATAGCATCTTTTATAATTTGTGCGTAGATGGCAAGGTCCAAAAAGGCCTGTATTGTATTTTTCGATGAAGTTGATGCCATAGGAGGTGCACGTTTTGATGATGGGGTTGGTGGAGACAATGAGGTACAGCGTACTATGCTTGAGATTGTGAATCAGCTTGATGGATTTGATGCTCGAGGAAACATTAAAGTTCTCATGGCTACAAACAGGTAAAATTTGCTTTGCTTATATGCATGCACTGCATGTACTTTAATTTTCTTTTTTTTGGGGTTGGGGGGGGGGGTTATGCTGCTTTTTTGTCTCTGCTGGAGTTCTCAATTGTAATCAACCTTTTGCTGATTTTTCTAGGCCTGATACACTGGATCCAGCCCTCTTGCGTCCTGGACGGTTGGATCGGAAGGTTGAGTTTGGCCTTCCAGATTTGGAGGGTAGGACACAGATATTCAAGATTCATACCAGGACAATGAACTGTGAAAGGGATATCCGGTTTGAACTTCTGGCTCGCCTTTGCCCCAACTCCACAGGTGTCGAAACTTGTGTTCTTTTCTGCCAGCCAGTTATTCCCCCCCCCCCCCCCCTCCAGGGCCATGACTTAAACTCAGCTTCTGAGGTTTTTTGTTTTTTATATTTTCAATGCTATATTCCAAGTAGCTAAATGGAGGGCGAATTAGCCCCCAAAATAATGGAGGAAAAGAAAATGTATTATACACATTGAAGCGTATGGAGAAGGAAACCGTGAATTTGACGAACATTTTTAAATGTTAATGCAGGTGCTGATATAAGGAGTGTGTGCACTGAAGCAGGAATGTTTGCTATTAGAGCTAGGAGGAAAACTGTTACAGAGAAGGACTTCCTTGATGCAGTGAACAAAGTCATTAAGGGTTACCAGAAGTTCAGTGCAACTCCCAAGTATATGGTGTACAATTAGAGAGTTGCCATCGCTTAAATGCCAAGTTTCAGAGCTTGATCCCGATGCTTCTGATGCCTGGTACTTGTGCTATTACCGGAGATTGATGCTGCTCATCTCTCTGCACGAGTCTACTCTCTGGTCTTTTGCTGGTGTCACTAAATTATTATCGGAATTGAGGAAGCTGTATCTCTTTCATATAGTTGTAAAAGGAAATTTAGTTGGCATTGTGGTTTTCATGTTGAAATTGGAATTTCAATAGCCAGACTTGTGTGAGGCAGGTAAGTTGGTTGAGCTGCTTCAAAGTATCCAATCTTCAAGATTTGTTTGAGCACGGTTTCTTTTCAGGTTGAATTCTTCGAGATGATCCCCATTCTTCAAGGGTTTCTTGAGAATGTTCAAGTTTCATGTGTCCGGTAACTTGTATTGCCAGATTGGTCTAGGCTCTAAACCAATTGCCAGTGTTGTGTGATATGTGCAATTAAATCTCAAGGATGCAAAAGCGTTAAGTAAATTGTTACATGTGCATTGTGCTATAAAACTATTAACCAATACCAAAGAAAACACCTCCTATGCCAAATCAAGAGCAAAAATGCATAAACGATAGAGTGCAGGGACATACAGGACACCAGAAGAACGACTACTAACCGACGTTAGGTCGTGAGCTCCAGTGTGACTTGTTGACTCCAACTGTACGGCAGTTAAGTATGAAGACACGGGTTCAAGTGCCCCATGCGAAGATTGAAGGGGATGTACGGCAATGAAATAGAGCACTCAGGTGTACGGCAATGAAATAGGTCAAGTGCCCCATACAGATTGAAAGGGAGGGGGGGTGTATGGACTGTGATACCAATCCAACTCTCCGGTGCTTAATTGATGGCTTTGTGAGGGATAACAAACGCCTTGATTCTGTGAAGCTGTCTTTAGATTTTCGCCTTTTGTATGCCGAACTTTGAATTTAAAAAAAAAAAACCACC